>JAVCKT010009150.1:0-20355 GCA_032273925.1 Rhynchotus rufescens | reverse complement strand
TAGGGCTATCATTAAATATAAATTGATTTTTGTTTCTCTTTGTGGCCAAAGACAGTATAAAGTACAAGGTAAAAAGGTGCTTCTTGTTTCGCTTGCCTTTTGAGTGCAGGTTTCCGTGAGGATGGAGAGAAAGGGTGCAGGGTCTGGCACGCCGAGGAGATGTGGAGCATGTGTGAGGGCTCACTTACCTCCAGTCACATGTTGGTAATATTCTTTATTAACTGGACTGGCGTCAGTATGGACTTCTGAAAGGCTCTTGCCCCTGATACTGAGTACCTGCCTTAGGATTTGTTCCTGGAAGAGGTTTTGTTATTGTCGCCTTCTTGTAATTTGAAGGCTTATTTGGCACCCTGACGTGCGCTTGCCTCGCCCGAAGCAGTGCTCTAGCCAGAAATATTTACAATATTACAACAGCCATAAACCAGCAATGGGGAGAATGTGTGATGGCCGTTCCCAGCTTGTCCCACGGCCAGTGCTGCCCCGAGCAGAGCCCTGCAGCGCCGCTGCCCTGTGCAGGAGCTGGGCCCTGCGAGCGCCAGGGCTGCCCTCCCGCTCCTGCTCCCCTTCCTGCTCCCGTTCCTGCTCCCATTCCAGCTCCCAGGCTGCTTCACGCTCCTGGCGCACGCGCCTTGCAGCACGGGATCCCCAGGGAAGCTCTTCCCCAGGACCACGCTGTTGGAAACATCTGTTGGGAAAGCAGCAGGCACGTGCAAAGCCGAGCGGGACCGAGGTCAGCTCAGGGTTAGCTTTCCTCTGCCCGCGGTGCCTGCAGTCGTTCTGCTCGCTTTATTTTCATCTGGCCCATGCAGAGTGAAAATTCTGCTCGTAAAGCAATCACAAAAATTGGTACGGCCCTAAAGAATGCCGCTTAAAGCAAATAAGGGCTGCAGTTTGCACACTGCACCCCTAATTAGCAGGAGGGGTCAAGTGTCAGGTCCACCAGTGAGCTGCAGTATTTCAGGTCTCCATCAGCGAGGGTCGTTCCCGTTGAAGACAAAGCAGCAGAGCTTTTTCCCCGACATTGCTCTGGCTCTGTTTCTCTCTCATGTGGCTCTGTTAGACTCTTGACCGACCCTTTTTTCAACCGGTGGAGCGCGTTAACCCAGCTCCGCGTTGCCCCGACGGTGTGAAGCGCTGTCGTGCTGCCTTATCCGACACCTTGCCCGGTGCCGGTGTCTCCCGGTGCTTGCAGGGGGGCAGCGGGAGGTTCCGGGGTGCCGCCGTTGGGGCTGTGCCCGGGGTGGGACCCCGCGGCAGCTCGTTGCAAATGGAGTAAGCTGCATCGAGCTTTCTTTCCCATCAACCTTGCCCTTTCCGCATAACCATGCTCTTTGTGTTGGGTTTTGAGGTTCTGTTTGTTCTCTTTTTTGTTCTAAGTGAATTTTACTGCCAAATCTGTGCTTTAACTGACTCGTATAAATCATTTGCGGTCCAACCACCTCTTGATTCATCAAAGCTCACAGCTGAACAGTCACAGCATAGCAGACTGATGAAGTTCTAGGTGTCTGCTCTATGCAGCTTATTCTCTCTGTATTAAATGGGGTGGATTTTTTCCCTTTTGCTGACTTTTCCCTTTGCAGTGGCCGGGGTTCCCCACAGCTTCCGTGGGGCCCGTTGCATGGGTTAGCTTTGCATGGCTTTGATTTAACCACGAGGAAGATGAAAGTGGGTGTGCTTTGCGTTCAACTCCTTAGCCATTTTGCCATCCATCTTAGTCAACGTGTGATTGCCCAGGACACAGCATTAATGATAGCTGTCAAAATAATAGTCGGGGGGTCAGAGGGCAAGAAAAATATGTAAAAGACTTCAGGGTGAACCAGATGATAAAGTAACTCATTTAGGCCATTAAATGCTGGCATGGAATGGTCTTGATGGGTTCATGGGTTACTAGAAACAAGAAGAGTAAATGGGGACATCTTCAAGTAGTTTACTCTTGTTAAAAGATGAAAAAAGATGATAATAGCATTACCAAACAAGCACACTAAAGGCAATTTTCTTAATTACCATGCTGACCCAGCAGTGCACAGAGAGAGGTCTTGTTATTGGAATGAGAGCTTTTACTTTCAAACAATATTAACCCTTCTCGGTACCGTATGTCTTAATTAAAGGTATTCCTGGAAGTTCTGCAACCGTCAACATTTTAACATTTCTCTTGAGTTTGCAGAGCAGTGCTCAAGGAAGAAGCTGTTGCAACTGACTGCGTGGTTTAAATGATCTTTATTTCATGTTAGCTCTTTTTCCAATAAAGCCACAAATCCATGTTTATGAAGGGGACAGCCCTGAACAGCCAGCCTGCCCCTTGCTCTGCGTATCCAAACAGCGTCTTCATGGCTTCGCTGTGCTCAGTGTTCAGTGGTCTTTCACTACCCGGAGCGTGGTACCTCACCTACACATCTGAATTTATCCCCCATTAGCTTATTTATTTTTCAACAGTGCATTTTATTTTGAATTGTCCACCTTTCTTAAACTCTGAAACTGTTCCCTGGAAACCTTAGGAGTTTTCTGTGTATGAATAAGCACTTTAAAGAGTGCTTAAAGAGTCCTCTGCAAGAGGAGGAGTTAGAAATTTCCTCAAGCCCTTCACAAGAAATTCCAGCCAAACTGATGTGCTTTGGAAGACACTTTATGAGTTCTGTGAGCTGGGCAGGGCTCTCCAGCCCATGAACAGGCTTCCTGCAAGGGAGCCTGGCTGGTTTCAGGTGGTTCCTTAGCAATAATACTTTGGTCTTGCACGTAATTATTTAGCAGCTCTTGAAGCTCATGTGGGGCATCCACGGTGCCTGGAGCTAGAGCACCTTTCTGCATGCGGCCGCTCTGCTTTACCCCAGCAGTGGGCATTAGAGGCCCTTATTTCCCTACCTACCTCATGGTGTTTCAGTGTACGATGGTTTTGGTGTGGTGACAAACTCGCTGCTGCTGGAGGAAGCCAAGCACAAGCTGAGCTGCAGGTCCCCACCACAGCATCCAGTCTGAGCTGACTGAAGGGTCATGTTTTCCTTGTGCTGCTGGGCAATTCTGGTTACGAAACACTACTATAGCGTGCTCATATATTAGGTTGTTTACCTGTTAGTGCGATGGTAGCCCCAACAACCCCTGCTCTCCAAGCTGCTGCCCTTGGCGGACAAACCAGAACACGTGCAGTAATTTAACGGGAAGTGCTTGGAAGAGTGTCCGCGTAGCCCAATGCAACAGGGTGAGGTGTGTGGAGGGAGGCCCCACAGCCTCCTTCCTGGAGGAGAAGCCAAGTGGTTTGCCCAAGGGCAAGCAGGAGGTTTGTGGTAAAAGCAACACTGGAACCAGGGTACCCTGAAAGCCAGTGCAGGGCTTGGACCAGACGACACTGCCATGGGCAGGTTTGTTTGTCGTACAATTAGAAGAATATTGTGATTAGCACAAAGCAACAAACGCTGATCGTGCTTACACTTTGTGGAGTTTTACAGGAGAGCAGCATCTGCTGGCAGTAGAGTCAGTTTAGAACCGTCTGTCTTCTGATGTCTGGTGTGCAAAAATTGTTAGCTGAGCAGGCAAAGAACATCCGAACGGCTAATGGAAACTTTCTCTTCCCCCTAAATGGGGCAGTTGTCTAATTTGTTTAGCTAAACTACATTAGCCATCCTGAAAGTTTTATTATCATAGTCAAAAGCAGGAAGCCGGGAACGGACATGCTGTATTTTTAAAATTAAAGCAATTTTGAAAAACAAACTCAGTTTCTTATTGATTAGTTCACTTGTTAGATTAGAGACTCATTACTTTTAATAATAGGATAATAGTAGCTAGAAATGGAAAAGATCTATTAGATCATTGAGTCCATTCCCATTACACGGGCAGGATATAGTCAGGTATATATGGATGGATGTATCAAATATTCCGTCCACACGACACAGTCAACCCTCTGCTTCCTTGGCAGAGTGCTCATGCTACGGGCTTTGACCCGAGGTGTTTGCTCTCCTTCCCTCTGGCTTGGTTCGTTTATGCCTCACTGTGAATGGGAAGATACTCAGCTTAAACCATCACTTGCTGTAGGACCATGCCCTGGGAAAGCCGAGAGTAGAGGTGTGCAGCGGTTGTACCTGCACAGGCTGTTGGGAAGTGGTAACGTGGTCACCTTGCCGAGTGTTGGGTAAACCCAGCACCACGTCCTGCGGCTCAGTGGCTCGGCTCGTCCTGGTGTTGAAGCAGCGCTTTTCTCTAGGACTCCGTAGGTCTTCTCATGTGAGTAGGGAGCAGCAGTCCCGAGTAGGGAATAGCGATCACGAGTAGGGATCAGCAGTCATGGGTAGGGAATAGCGTTCACGAGTAGGGAACAGCAGTCACGAGTAGGGAATAACATTCATTTGCTGAGACTGCTCACCCAGGTGAGTCGGTGTATTAAGTCCAAAAAGACTAGTTTTGTGTATGCCGATTAATCATGTCACTAAGTGCCTGAGAGATTTAAGGTCAGCCCCTTTGATTCTGTCCTCCTATTGATTTGGGGGAAATTGCTAAATTTAGAGCAATTAGGTACACTGAAAGTAATTAAATGCAAAAGTGCTGTAGCAATTAAAATGGGAGTCCGGGCTGCATGCAGAACAGTTGGAACATTTTGCAATGTTTCTTGATTTTTCTTACAACTGAGGAAGTTTTTTTCCAGATTGATGCCTTCTGAAATTAGGTGACCCCCATTTGGCTCCTAAAAAATGTTTCATGGTCCCTCTCAGTGGCTTCCACTGAAACTTAAATCTGTTTGGTTTTTTTTTTAGAAAAAAGAAAGTAAGTATGGACGTAATAATTTAGAGTCACAGTGCACTGCACATGCCCAGAAGAACCTCGATCACTTCCAAATCCAAGGACTAATAAAAATTGGAAGCACTCCAGTAATTTTAAATTACTTTGCACATTGAAGAGTGATTTAAAATCACTGAAGTGATTCAATTTTTTTTATGTATGCACTTCAATTTGGAAGTGAGTCAGATGGACAGCAGCATGCCAAAGAGGTTCAAGACATATTGAACTAATTTAAACATTTTTAATTCCAGAAAGAGAGAAAGGAGGAGTAATGAGGTTCCTAATAGGAACCTGGAGCCCCCTCGTCCCTTCTTGCTCCTGCGGGTAGGGGCAGGATGGTGAAGGAGTAAGTGGGCGACCAGCGGGAGCAGGACTTGGCCCCTGCGGCGCCAGCGCTGGGAGCAGGACAAAGGACCCCCAGAGCTGCCGAGACCTCGGCCAAGTTTCCTCGTAATGTTGGATTTATTCCTACTGTTGTTGCAAAGAGATTTGCACAACTGTGACTTCTGGTTTTGCCTCCTGGAGGCCTAGCTGACACAGAGGGGGTGACTGGCTTGAGGAAAAATATGCATGCATTCATATGTGTATGCAAATATAGGCAACGTGTAGTTTGGCTTCTCAGCATGTGCTACCTGAGACGGGTCTGTGCAGAAGGAGCAGGGCTGGCATATGGAAGTGCCCGCCAGCATGGGAATATTACTTCAGCATCCGTGCACTTCTGCATAAAATTAAAACACGGACACAGGAAAAGGCCCCTCTTTGGCGAGACAAAGACATGAGGACCATTTTGAGGCTAATGCTGTTAATGTTTCACAATCAACATTTCACATGTTCTGCACAAATGACAGAAAAGAAAAAAACATGGAGTTTTTTTCCCATCAAAAAGCTGCCATGGCCCTGCATCGTGTATCCAATGGCAATGCCTCATACTTGTTTAGTACTGCAGGAGTCTTTTCTTTCTTGTTTTTTAAAGATAACAAACTGAAGCCTGCATACGGTGAATGTGTGCGGAGAGGATGAAAAGATCCCCCCAAAAACAAACAAACAAACCCCTAAAGCTCAGCTTTCTGAGCAGGGCGAAGAGCTTTTATTTGGCTCTTCCTGCAGAAACAAACGTGCTCGTCTGTGCCAGCGGAATCAAAGGAGGGCGGCAGGAGGTAGATGTTAAGGGGAAGCTGCTCCCGGCTCGTCCCTCGCAGTGGGGTTCGGATGCAGGAACTCTGCTTTAATCCGAGCTGACGTGAGCCCGGCAGCAGCCGCAGTGCAAGGGGTGCTCTGCACCTCACTGTGGAGTTCAGTGGGAGCAACTGGGCCAAAGTCCTTCTGTTCATCCCATGAATGACTGGTCAAAATCCCTCTTCAGAATGACACATGGTCCCGTGTATTCCCGCAGTTCCACTTCCTGCCCTCGCATCTGTCTTCACAAGCAAGGCAGGATGCCTCCAAACATGGGCCTGTGCAGTCGGGTGGACTGACCGGCTGGTAAAATTCTCCATGCCGTCATCACGGGCCTGTTTAACCTCCTGTTAAGCCTTGCTCCAGCCGCATCCCTACCATGGCCAGCTGCCCAGATGTGAAAAGGAGCTCATCCTGCAGAGCCGGGCTCCGCTGCTGTCTTCCCCTCCAGTGCTCTAACCTGACCTTATTTATAGTGAACACCCCACGGTCAAGTGTTTGCAACCACAGACACATAGAAGAGCCTGCATTGCCTTTGCTCTATGAAGTACCTCTTGCTTTACGTCTTCCATCAAGTATGTTTTACTGCTATGGAAATCCGGGACCCAAGTTCCTCCTGCGTGTGCTGCCTCCGCACTGTCCCACGTGCCGTGGGGAGACCTGTACTCGTTCCTGGCTGCACCAGTGCCTTCCGGGAAGGAAGGAGTCTCCCCGCGTCCAGCCCAGGTTTCTTCCTTTTATTTCTCCCTTGTGAATTTCCGTCCGTTCCTTTTTTTCATGCTTTTTGGTGGTTGATCAGCCTGGTGTCTCCAGGTCTCCATCAGCAGTATCTTACCTCCCTTTTCGAGCATCCTGGGTTTTGACAATCCGTGCGTGTCGTGTACCTCACCTGAGAGAGCCTCCCAGGCACCTCCGTGGCTGCTGACGTCTCGAGTGGCCTCTCCAGGGAGCCGCTGGCGGGTCCCACAGCCCGCACACGAGGTGAGGGAAGTGCCCCCACATCCCCGCGTGCCCCTATCTGCCCACACAGCAGCCAGCTGCTTTCCTGGCTTGTGGGCAAGCTTCTTCTACGCTTTTCTAAGAAAAATCCCTCCAGGGCTTCCCTTAAAAAGAAAAACAGGGAAAGAAAGAGAGCCTATCCAAAATGGGCACAAAATCCCCGTCTGTCCAGGAGTTTTTCCAGAGGAAGGAACACACATATCTGTCCCTCTGAGTTGGTTTTCCCCTCCAAGGCAGCAGTGCTGGATCACATTCCCCGGCTGCTCTGCTGCTTGAGGAAGGAGCTCCGTCTTGCAGAGGCAGCAGAACAATGTGGTGGCTATGGAGGCCATTCATTTTCATTTAGTAGATAAATCAATACTCAAAGCCTGAGTAACTTGTTGGCACTAAACTCTGCAGCCCCATTTTCACTGAAATCTGTCAAGCTTCAAGCATTTGGGGGTTTTAATTTTTTTAAAGGATGCATGCATTCACGTTGCGCTCCAGAGAAATTGATACTGCTAATAAACTGCAATAATCAGGTTATTGCTTCTCCCTGTGTATTCCAAGGGAAAAGTGGTTCTGTTTTGTTATTTTTCACACAAATAGGAGCAGAAGCCAACACAGAGCGTCCCGCTTCACCTCTGTGTGGGACAGGAGAGGGGTGTCCCGTGCTCCGGGGTGCAGCAGCGGACGTTATCCCGCGCACGCTGTCTGTGAGCGCGCTGGATAATCCGGGATGCTGGGAATTGCCGTAAAGCGGGCGTGCTGCCAGCTGCGCATTGCGGAGGGGATCGCCGGGCCGTTTTCCGAGGAGTTCTTCCCCAGCCCCGGCTCCTTCCGTGGTGTTAGTGCGTTCACCGCGAGGCCGAGGGGAGGAGAGCCCTGGAATACCCTGCCCCAGGGCCCCCTAAGCTCTGCATCTGTCATGGATCATGGCAGGGAACAGAAATGTTTGTTTTTGCTCCCATTCATTTCAACTGGCAGCCAGTTATTATTAGAGTGAAAAATTAAGCTATTATGCAGTGGAAGCCTTGCTGGCTCTATCAAATTTATGGAGTTAATACAGCAAAATTATCCTTTATAGCGGGCACGAGCAGCTGTATGTATAATGCAGGCCCCTGCTTGATGAGACCGGATACAAAATGGGAGCCCTCTTCCCACTGTTGTTCCTAAACATCACCCGGCAGCGGTGTCACCTGGCAGTGGTGTCACCCACTAGCATTGTCACTTGGTAGCAGTGTCACCCGGTAGCAGTGTCACCTGGGAGTGGTGTCACCCGGCAGTGGTGTCACCCAGTAGCAGTGTCACCGTGTCTCAGAGATTTCAAGGCTGAGTTACTGAGCTGAGAGCAGCGCTGTGACTTGGGCACACGCATAACCCACCCTCTCCGAGCTGTTGTCACCGCAGACGTGGAAACCTGCTGCTGGAAGGGGAGAAGTGCAAGGATTTCCCAGGATTTTGCGAACATTTATTTTCCGAGATCCCTCACCCCTTTGTGTTTTTTTTTTTAGTTTGTTTGATTGATTTTTGGCATGGTTTGGTGTGATGAATGACGGGTAGCCGGCCCCACCTGTGCTCGGCGGGTGCAGTGACTCGGGTGCCCGCGTGCCCGGGCAGAGGGCCTGGGGAACACAGGGACACGTGGGCACAGGGCAGGCTCGGCCGCAGCACAGGCGAGGAGCTGGAATGCTGCGTACGTGTAGTTGAGTCTACAGCCTCCACGCGCAACCCTGTTGAAGCTAGTGCTGCTCTAGGCCAGGTAGGCCCGTCTGCTGATCTAAATTCAGCTCTTTAGCTAAACAAGCCGTGGATCTGCAGCCACTTCTGTTTCACACTGGCTTTTGCTAGTGGGTGCCACTGCGATGCCCAAGCTTGCCCTGCTCTCCTGCCCCATCAAAGTAATTACAGTAAAGGTTGGAAGGGACCTGTAGAGACCATCCAGTCCAACCCCCTTGCATGTGCAGGGTCACCCTTTGTGTGTCTAATCCGAGACTTTGGAGGCAGAGTCTGAAAGGAAGGAAAGAGAAGCAAGTCCCGAGCCCTTCCTATTGGGAGGAGACCTAAGTCTGGCACTAAGCACTGCCTGCACGAAAGCCGCCTTATGCGAAGGGAGAACGGGGATAGAAACAGCATTGGGGTTAGAAAGAGGAATTAAGTTGAAAAGAGCTTTATGGGAACATTTAAAGAGATATAAAGCACTTGAAGTTCTGAGTCATGCAGCTATTTCTGATGAAATTATCCTTATGGTGTTCATCAGTCTGTGTGTAGCCAGCGTTGTAGGGGACCGACTAATTGCACTCATAGTTGCCTTTGAGCTGTATTGAAAGTAGGAAGAACTTGCTCTGCGAATGGTTAAATAGCAATACAAACTTTGCATACAGTTTCTGGAAGACATTGTCTCTAAAGTAGATGGAAGGACAGAAATACTTTCTGATTGCTAATGAAATTAGAACTTGGTAGTTAAATATAATATGCACAGTTATCAGAAATAAAAATGGAATTTGCCATACCACAGTGGTCATGTGGAACACATACAATCTGTGATCTTTCCCAGCATTTAAGCAAAATGCCGCAAGAGGAAACCTTGGGGAAGGAGGGTCAAAGCTGTGGCCTGCAGGGGCAGGTTGCTGGGGCGGGAGGCAGCAGCCTGTGAGCGGGAGCCGGCGGGATCATCCCCAGGAGCCGCCCTGCCTTCCTCTCCTGACGCAGGGCTGCGTCGGCGCAAGCCTGGGCGCGCTTGGCCATTGAAAGCGCCTGGGTGTCCAGCGCAGCCCTGTGCAGCACAGCGGGGTCTGGGTGGCCGCCCCCGGAGCTGGGCACCCCAGACCTGCCCTTGAGAGGGGAATCACCACAGCGTTGCCTTGGCGTGCTGCGGGTTGGGTTCTCTTTCCGTGAGAAAGGAATGTGGTGGCACTGATCCTGCTTTGTGCCCAAAGGGCCCTTCACGTGCGTGTGGTCACAGGTATGTGAAATAGGCACTAAATGGTGTTCGTGCCTACCCTGCACATCCTGCTGTCCTGTGGGGCTAACTGAATGGCTGGAAATTAATGAAATTCACAGAGGAATGGCAGCCTTGTGAGTTCTGGGTGTGCTACACCAATCCTAGAGATTGTGTTACTTTTGACTAAACATATTTCTATTCATCTTGAAGGGATATGTTTTCATTTTAGCCCATTAATCTCAGTATATCTTTTTTTTTGACACAGACCTACTAGGAATTTTAGAGAGTACAGTATAGACTCCAGATGCTAGGTGCTCCTTCATCTTTCTGCTGCGCACTTTAATCCGTAACAACCAACACGTTTATTTTACGAGCCTTCACAATCAAGAGAATCAAGAGTCTTAATATCCTTTCTGGCAGATTTTCGCTCGTTGATTCCGCGCTGTGTGGGGGACCCGTTGCTTTGAAAGGGCTCCTCAGTGGGGACTCCGGTGGATTCCGGGCCTCTTTGGAGCGCGCTCGTCCTTCCAGTGCTCCGTGACCCACATTGCCAAGGTGTCATCCTCCACTGCCTCCTTCACCAGTGCCCGGCGCTGAAACCAGCATCAAACCTGGCCTCTCCAGAACAGCCGTGTTGAGGAATCTGCTGCTGCTGTGAGTGTAGCTGCAGGTCCCTTCTGCTCTTGGAATAACAGGCTGTACTTCTCGTTTCCCCAGAAAAAATTCAGCTTTAGGGCCCGTCTTTACAGGCATGGCTTGGTTGATGGGGAGGTCGCTTACACGAGTGCAGCTCTGAACAGAATTGGGGCTCCTGCCGAGCAGGAAACTTTCCTCCCTATCGCTTGTCCGAGGCTCCATGTGCTTGTGTTTCCCCAGAAATGCAACCGTGAGAACTGGTAACCCCTACCAGTGAGAAAGCACCGTGCAGGGGAAGGTGAACGTGCAGCCCCTCGCTGAGCTGGACAGACAGCCCCGCTTCTTTGATTCAGAAAGGGAATCAAAGCGAGAAGGCCCCGGATGAGCTGCTCCTTGCTGCCTTGGCGCAGCGTGTGCAGGTTGGGCTTCGCGGGACGCGGGGGTGCAGGGGTTGCCTTGGGCCTTGCACCGGGTGCCACGGGACCGGCGGCACCGGCCGAGCGGCACCGGGGCGGCTCTCGTTGTGAAGCCCCTCTGCTGGCTGCAGTCCGCCCCGAGTGGCTCCCACCTGCTCTCCCTCAGCAGCGAGGCTGCCGTCGCTCTGTTTAAGTTAGGTTAAATATTTCCCCTTTTCCCAGGATTCAGAGCTCATCAGCCCAGCTGTGGCGCACAGTGCCGAAACACGGAACAGCTGGAGCCAGAATGTGAACAAAGTTCACCTTTTCTTGTTTACATTTGAAAGCTGCTGCACTGTTTATGGGATGATGCATTTGTTTAAATGAATGTCCAGCTATTATTGATTTTTTTCTTCTCCTTTTTCCCTTTCTGTTTCCCCTAGCCGTGCCGGGCTCTCCCCACGGCACCTGCATGCACCTGGCTGTGGCAGGAACGGGGCTGGTGCCGGTGCCAGTGCCGGGCCCGGCCTGACCCCGCGTCCTGGCCGAGCACCGCAGCAGCACCCGGGGCCTCAACCCCCCTTCCTCCTCTCCCTCTCCGTGCCCGTCGCATCCCGGAGCCACGTCCTTCCAGGGCGGCATCCATAGGGCACGCGGAGCGGGGACTGGTGCGGAGCTGCGTCGCCTCCCTGGTGTCCTTCATACGTGTCCTTTGATCCTGGACGTGGGGTTCTTAATGCAGTCTGATGCACCCACAGGTGGTGTCTCCCCAGCCGTACACGCGCCCCGTTCCTGATTCCAACCCCTTGGCCTCAGCAGCAGTGGGCAGCGCCGAGGGACGGGGCAGCTCCGTGTGCTGGATGGGGCTGCAGGACTCGCCGTTCCATTCAGCAGTGAACCTGTGAGCCTGGAACTGGCCTCCGAGCGGAGGCTCCACGTAGTGCAGGTCTCCTGGCCAAGGCGAGAGCTGTTCTGGGGCAGCGAGCGTGCCCACGGCCTGTCCCATGGCCTACTTACCCCTAGGGGTGGATCTGGCCTTCCCAGTGGCAAACCGTGCTGGGGAAGGTTGCAAACACTTCATTTGAAACGCAGCCTGAATCCGCTCCGGCTGCTGAGCTGGATCTGCAGGGGAAGCTTCCCTTGAGAAACTTCTCCGTGTGCGTGTGTTTGCTTTCGTTTTTACTTTGTCATTTTTGCGTGTCACTTCTTGTCTGGTTTCCAGTCTAATTGCGAGCAGGAGCAACCAGAAACACAGCAATCTTGGGAAAATGTTTTTTTTTTTTTTTTCTTTTTCTTTTTTTTACAGTTATTAAAACATAGGGGTTGCCAAATGCAATGCGACAGAAACCTGTATTAAAGTCAAATTTTTTTTTTATTTAATTAAATTTCTTTTTTTTCCCTCTCAAGAGTCATGGAGGTTAAAGGCCTGTAGTGTGAGACACCAAATCACTCATTCTGATCCATCACACCATTGGAAGCTCATGTTTTCCTGAGGATGTTAAAAAAAGATCTGAAGTTTTTTTTCCCTCCAAGAAACTTGGAAGTTTCTTTAAGGAGAAAATATGATCTGTTTTATCAACAGTGATCTTTTGCAATCTAGCTAATGAAATTACATTTGAATTCCCAGGAACCGTGAGCCTTATCTTTCTGAGGGACATTTAATCTAAGTCCTGTGTGTGGCCTGTGTCTGGTGGGTTTTGCATCTTGGAGGACTTTTTAAGGGCTTCTTCAAGGTAAGGTCTGAACCTCTCATGCTTTTCCTGCTGGCTGTAAGTTGGAATTCCAGCAGAGTAATGGGACTTGGACTCCTTAGCCTGAACTGAAGTCAGGGACAATAATAAATTGTGACAAGCTCCCAAATATTCGAAGCAGAAATAGGATTATTCCTATTCATTAGGCATGAAAACATCAGATTCCTTCACACGTAACAAGTTCACGTTCCAGTGAAGGCTATAAAAGTTTTCAAAAGTCCATCTCCTCCTTTCGGTTATAGCAAATAAAGTAAATCTGAAATAAATCAGTTTGCTTATTTTGAATTGCATGAGTTGACAAAGGTGTGGCTCCTACTTCCCAACACCAGGAAAAACAAGGTCACACATATTTCTTGGTCAAAAAAAAAAAAAAGATGATTAATATATGTTTTTCATTTTTGCACCTGTAATTTAGTCGCAATTACCACATGGGGCATAGGATTATTTCTGAACAATAATAAAAAAAAGAATACACAGATAAGTAATTCTCCCTTCCTTTTGAGTAGGAATAATAGTGTACGAGATGCATAAAAAGTTAATCTGAGACCATGAGAAAAATAGCTGGAAGCGTTTTTAGTTTATTTTGCAGTGAGTTTCTGTATTAGTCCTTCGACATTTTGGTATTTCTGCCTCCCTAGACAACACTGAAAAAGAAACTGAAGGTTTTTGCAGCAAGAATCTTATTAATGAGTTAAGACTCACGGAAATGCACTAAAACTCAGCAGACCCCAAAGTGACTCCAAGCTCCTGGTATTTTGGTGCCTCCAAAGGGCAAGGAGGCAGCCAGGGAGCAGCGGGGCAGCGCGAGGGAGGCCGGCAGGTTTGTCCCTCTCGCTGCCCTTTCCCTGCACGGACACAGTGCATCGCTGTGCGTGTCCTAAGAGGAAAAGGCAGAGCAGCTCAATGCTCGGGCCAGTTTGTACCCCCTGCTAGGGGGCAAGGGGAGCAGAGCCCTCGCCACGTCAAGAACGGACAGGAAATGAGAACAGAACTAAGCAAGAGTTGCCCAAACGGGGGCAAGTGCATTTTAAATCCTCTTTTGTTTCCGTGAAGGCCATTCATGCAGCTCTCTCTTTAAATACTTTGTAATACTGCCAAGTTTCTGTTTCTGTGAAAGGTCTTGGAACCACAAGATGAGATTTTTTCTCTGAAATGTGGTGAACTCGTTGACAAGATTTAGGAAGAAGAGTCAGCTTTTTGTTTGTTGTTTCACAAATAACTCAAGCTTTGACGTGCCGATTTTTTAGGGTCCTGCAAGCATGAATACCTGAACAGTTTCCAATCCACCTTAATGCATCTCACTCTCGCAGTGTTAATGCTCTTGTGTCTGTTCTGAGCAGTTTTTCTATGTACAGCTTCTCATACATCGATGGACAGAACTTGGAAATGTCTGCCCATACTAGTCTATGCTTGGAGTTTTCAGCCTGATTCTGAATAACGGCCTTTTCTTTATGATAAAAAGTGTTTACAAGTGTTTACAAGGAAATCATTTGGGGATGTGCGCATCCGGGGATATTTGCAGTACCAGGTTTCCATAGAATTTTTCTTTGCATGGTGATTTGTGAAGCTGGTCTGAGCATCCTCGTCTACTTTCAGCAAACTAGGGGGCAAAAATAGATGGTTTAGGTGTGTTTGTCTATACTGGACAGCTTTATTTATCCAAAAGTGTATTTATGGTAGGGGTATATAAGCTGAAGCAGGCTGTGTTGGCACTCCTGATGTTAGCAGGAATGCCCCGTTTGCAGCGTTCCTGGCCCTCGCTGCATGGCCGGTGGGATTTGCAGCGTGTGAATCCCTGACTCGGGTCTCCTGCTGCTGAAATCCGTGCTAGTTTTAAATACTGACAGAGGAGCAGAGTTTAGCCCGGCAGGACTCTGAAATGGAAAGCTGAATATGGGGCAGTGAATCTCTTAGAAATAGATAGAAACAAGTTCTGTCTAAGGAAGAACAACAAAGAGGAGCACGATCCACCCTGCAGGTCTGGGGGAGAGGGTTGCAACACTGCTTAAGCACAGCTACAGCGTTGTCTATAGGTTGCCTGGCCTATATAACACAAACTTAACTGTCAGACTTAGATGTTCCTGTGCCTGGCTGCACTGCCGTGGATGGGGAAACGTGCACAGAAACCATGGGGCAGTCGAGCTGGAAACGTAGTGGGGTAACGTGGATGTTTCCTGGAAAACTGCTCAAAGCCCAATGGGTTTTTAAGATATAAACTAAAACTATCCTTGTGTAGATATGAATCTTGGCCATACTAGATGGCCAAGCATGATCATTGAGTTATGCTGATTCTGCTAAAGAGACCCGGTTATATATTAAGGCAGTAAAATTCTATATGAAACATGGGAGGAATGTATTACCGGTTAATTACAACAGCAAGAATTGCCATGGAAGGGATCATTACCATATTTTATGATGACCATTTTATCATTTCCTTGTTTATACCGTCATTTGCTGATTAACTTTTCTTCATATTTTTAAATACTTAATGTTTGTGTATTCCACGTGGTGTTCAATAGAAACAGTTCTTAATACAGGGAGTACATGGGGAATGGGAAGAGGAATGGAAAACACTGCAGGGAAAAGGGAGGTTTTTTTGTAGTCCATGTTGTGCTGGTGCCTGGGCAGTAGTGGGGCTGGTTGGGCTTGGTTTTGGGGTGGGAACAGGGTATCCGAAGGCGGCCCCTTGTTTTAAAGCAAATTCTGCTGCATCCAACGCACTCCCTAAAGCAGTTTTATTCCCAAGGCAGCGTCAGCAGCACCTCTTCAGATGCGGATAGCTGAAGGAGGAACATCTCTGGTCTTAAGTAGTTGGACAACTGTTTGATTGCTCCTTTCTATAGGAAAATAATCTCTTCATGGACGGCTATAAGTGGCATCATTTTTCCTTTGGGTTCCCATTGCACTTTCTGTATATATTACACATCTGGGCTGTGAGTGAAACGCACTCCTTCCTCTGAAACATCTGGTGCGTCCTGCTGCAGAGGAGGCCTCTTAGCCGCTGCTTTTACTGCCTAATTTTATTAAGTCTTTCTCTAGCAGCCCCCGCTCCAGATACCATCAATTCCACATCACGTGAAAATAGCCAGTGCTCGCTGCAAAAAGGGTTACCTTGGTCAGTAACTGCATTTGTTTTTTTTTTAGTAAACCAGATTAAAAAAAAATTAAAGTCAGTGGAAGAAGAAAATATGAAGAGCATTTTGCCTTTTGCTTTGAAAAATATAAAGCCAGGAGAAAGAAAAACAAGCAGGAAGTGTCGTATTAGAGAAAGGCTGTTGCTTTCTGCAGTTAACAGTATCAGCTCAGTTATTCTGTTGATGCAGATACCTGCAGACAGGCCTCCCAGGAAAAGGGGGTACCTCCAGTAAGAGGAGAAAGGAGGTGTGTATATATATACTTTTATGTATGTATTAGGCACCCCCATGATGTCCCAAGCAGTGGAGGGGTCCCCGCCACGCAGGCCGTGCTCCCTCCCGAGGCCTTTGGAGGGTTTGGCCCGCGTGCCTCGTGCAGGGCTGGGGAGCAGGCGGGAGCCCCGGTGCCGTGCCCAGCCCCAGTCGTGCCATGGGGTGTGAAAGATTTATCGGCAAGCGTCTGCCCGGTGTTTAATTCCAGCTCTTGTCACTGTCCGTCTGGGCTCGGGCTTAGCTGCTCGGCCGGGGAGAGGGGGTGATTGTGCCCCGGCCGCGGGGAACGCGGCGGCTGTTCCCAAAGCGCAATCCGGGAGCTCGGGGAGCTCAGGGAGCTCAGGGAGCGGGATCGGCTCCCGCAGCTCCGGGTCCGCCCGGGCGTCCACGCTCGCCGTGCGCAGGGCACGAGGGGCTCCCCGCATCCCAAAACACTCCCACTCAGCAGAGCAGGGAAACGGCAGAGCCGCGGGCGGCTCACGACACCTGGAATTTGCTGAAAATTGCAATTTGCAAAGCAGGGAGAACCCCTTAACATTAGTGAGAGGAACAGGAAAATAAACTGCTTTTGCTGTTGTTATTTTTGTTTTTAAAGAAAGCCCTTGGAACTAGGGAAGCCGGATGCAAGGCTGGCTGTTATTTACCAAATCAAACTTATTTAAATGCACTGTCTCTGATACTTAATAAATGTTATCGTGTGGCTTTTCGTGGCTAATAAACCTTGGTTTACATTACACCCCTTGTCTGCTATGATTTGCCTCCTAGGGCTCACTTAGAGTGCATTAAGGAACGGCACACCAGATCAGGGTGATTTGCTGCAAAACTTAAATAATTCATTTATGCCCCAGCGCTTAGCGGCGGTGTTTTCACAGCCGCTGTCATGAGACAAGCTGTGCAGCGCTTGGCGTGGCCGCTGCTCGCGGAAACCTCCCTGCCCCGTGCCGCCCTCGCCGCCCGCGGCACCGTCCGGCCCGTCCTGCCGCCCGGGCCCTCTGCGTCGGCTGCTGAAACCTCTGCCGCTTCCACGTCCCCTCACCGGGGGACCTCCTCCATCCCCAGCAGGAGTTGCCCCAAATAGCTCCGTTATTGACACGGAAAATCAGAATGCATCATCTTCTGGTTAATTCTGGGAGTTTTTCGCGCTCTGCGGTTGATGGAGCTGGTGACCTCTCCATCTTCTTTGTACGTATATGAGGATGTAGCTGTTAACTCCGTGATCAGATCTTATTTGCTCTACAGGAAGAGCAAATTACAGACGAATTAAAACATAAACAGATCAGTCTTAAATTAGTAGTTGGGCAAGAGTAATCTGTTTACAGTGTGTCTGGCTTTGCCAGGAAGAGTACACAACAGTTTATATTTCCCGGCGTATCTCGCCACTGACTTGGAGCTTGAGATAAGATGAGGAAAATAATGCTAGGTAAACGTGAAACTGCCGGTTGGATTTGGTCGGAATTTGCAATTCCTTGGCTAAGTGTTGCTAGGAACCAGCTTTAAACACTCCAGTCTCCTTGCGTAAGCAATAGCTGTTGAGCCTAATGTAAGCAATGCATTTCATATAAAACATTAATTGAAGTAATGTGTAATTACAAGCAGATTTGATCCTTTTTCTTTTTTTTCATCAAATGTTTCTTTTTATTTTTCCTAGTTTTTTAATGTGTGAAATTTTCTCTAGAGTGTTCCAATAGCAGATCTGTTGCAATTGTTTGTGTTTTTGGTTTGGCTGCTAGGAAGCCTTCACGTGCGTAAGGACAATTAGGATTCTGCAGGATCAGAGCTGGAGGACGAAAGGGAACCCCGAAACCAGAGACTGGGCAGCTCCCCGGTCGAGAGCCCTTTGAAGCTGCCGTGGTTCGGTGAGTGCTTCTCAACCAGCTTTGAGGAAATCACCATGTGTGCATAGACATGCAGGAAATGAGCTGAATTTGTAGTGCCAACATTTCCAAAGGAACGTTTGGGGAGCTCAGTGTCCCAGCAATGCGGGCCCCTCTGCACCCCGCGTATCCACTGCCTCCGTGGCGAGGAGCCTGGCCTGCCTATGAAGGTGCCCGAGAGTTTCGGTGCGGTGGCAGGGCCTGGGCCACCAAGCCTAGCAGAGCCCCGCGCGGAGCGCACGCTGGTGATAACACCTCGGAATTTGCCGCCGTGGCTCTGCCCGGCGACACGTTCCCTCAGCCCCTTTGGACCCGAGTCGATCCGTCAGCTGTTTCGGCTACGCGGTGTTTCTAATTCGCCCTCTTCCCAGGCAGCACGTAGGGCTGGCGTGCGTGTCCTCTCCCGATTAGTCCGTGCTTCCTCCATATGGCCTGGCCATTTGGACTTGCTCCTAATGCAGCGCGAGCAGCGGCGCAGCACAGCGCGGGCAACGTGCTGCCCTAGCGGAAGAGCCCCTGGACGAAGCTGGCGGGGAACTGCCGGGATTACGGTATCCCGAGGCCTTGGGCAGGGCTCCCTAGAGCCAGCGCCTCTTCGCCCCGAGCCCTGGAGGGCCCTGAAGCCCGGGAGGGCTCCCTCGGCCCGGGCGGCTCCACAATCCGCCGGGAAGGCAGCGCGGGAGCCGGAGGAGCTGCCTCCTTCCAGGCCAGGGACGGAGGCCCCGTGGGCACCGCACGAGGCCTCTCCCGCTGTGCCCAGCGACCCCGGGCTAGAAAGGAAGAAAGAAGGGCAGCTTTTCCTCTCCGTGTTGGTGAAATCCAGTGCCCCACGCTTTCCTCCTGCAAACCGGGAGAATGTTAATTCCCGGAATGCACTTTATACAAATTAAAGCCCTTTCTCCCTTCCAAGCGTCCTCTTTAACAAAGGAATCAATCTCTATCCTAGCAGGCCAAGGTGAACAAACATATATAAAATAATTAATTTTTTTCCTTATTATAAGAGTTTGTTTGGCTTGCAGAATGAAGCTGGAATATTTATGCCCTTCCTCTTCGGGAAGGTCAGCAGATATACACTCAATTACCTATTTGTGTGTGCTAAATCAAGCAGCCGCGTATTCAATATTTTGTTTTTTAATTTTGGCCGCGCAGGAAGCTGGAGATCCAAATGAATGGCCCTTCCCGGCGACATAAATCCCGGCGGCGTTTGCCGCGCGCGCCGGCCTGCAGCCTGCTGCGTGATGGATGCTCTCCGTCGCACACGGAGCCGCAGATGCGCCGGGAGCCTGCCCCGCGGCCGGGATCTGGATGCGGGATCTGGATGCGGAGGCCGGCAGAGCGGGCGGCGTTGCCGCTGCCACGGCCGGGCTCGGCGCCTCTAAGCCGAAGCCGCGGCCACCGCCGGGGGCTGGATAAGGCCGGGGCGCTCCCGGCTTCCCAGCCCGGCGGCGCGCGGGCGGCTGCGGCGCCCTGCTTCCCGGGCAGGAACAGGTAGGCAAGTCGGGTGTTTATTCACTGAAGGTCAGGCTTTTGTATTGCGAAACTGCTCGCAGATGCGATAAGCAGTAAATTGCAGATCTATCACCTTTTTTTTCCCCTTTTCCCCGCTCTTCCCAGCGAGCGCGTGTGTGAAATCAGCAGAATGCTGCCTGCGTGTGATTTATGGCCCACTTTTGACCAACTCTTATCAGGTTCCCACAAGCCCTTTTCTGATGCAGCTCATGTCTGAATGACAATAGACAACCAGTGCCATTATGCTCCCAAATCCCTCTCTGCATTCGAGACACCTAAGATTACATCTGGGCTATTGATTTATTACTCCCGCTTTTTTTTTTTTCCCACAGGGACCAGTTTGTTCAGCCCGAACAAGATAGACTATTATTAAACTGAGCAAACTACTCCATGTGAACTTGGTAGAGAAATAATCATTTGCAACCACCTTTCTAACCACCCAGGTTCGTAAAGAAACGTAGGTGTTGAAATATTAAGACTGTTTATATATGGCTCCCACCATTCGTGTTTGTTCAGATTATATATAATTTATATACATGAAATGAGACCCAACAGGCATTCTGTTGTGTCGGACATTATAGGCATATTGCCTAAAGCGCCGCGGAATTACCACCCAATGTACAACCCCCAAATCATTGCAAATCTCCGTTATAGAAATACCTACTGTAGCACCTACTGTATCTGTGGCAGGGAGGTTTTATGGCACCTTTTAGAGTCTCAGCAGAATTTATATGTTCTACCAGTAGGGTTTTTTTAATTTTTTTTTATTTTGGGGGAGGGAGAGGAAGCTATAAATTTTACAATACACCAGATTTTTATATCTGTGAAAAATGTGGAGTGCGAGGTTCCCTTCCCTTCCCTTCCCTTCCCTTCCCTTCCCTTCCCTTCCCTTCCCTTCCCTTCCCTTCCCTTCCCTTCCCT
>JAVCKT010009149.1:2637-13860 GCA_032273925.1 Rhynchotus rufescens | reverse complement strand
TGGGGAGCCCAGAACTGTAACTCTTGTACTGGGGAGCCCAGAACCCAGTACTCCAGATGTGGCCTCACCAGGGCTGAGTAGAGGGGGACGATCACCTCTCTTGACCTCGTAGTATTAAAATATCCACAAA
Source organism: Rhynchotus rufescens (assembly GCA_032273925.1). Classification (NCBI taxonomy): domain Eukaryota; kingdom Metazoa; phylum Chordata; class Aves; order Tinamiformes; family Tinamidae; genus Rhynchotus; species Rhynchotus rufescens. The sequence continues at coordinate 13,730 of JAVCKT010009149.1, read as the reverse complement.
AATGCTACGATCTGGGAAGAATCTAAATCAAAAATCTGTTATCAGGAAGGGCAGATTGTCCTCAGCAGAACAGCTAATCTTGCCTGCTCACAGGCACATGCTGGGTGGGATAACACCTCAGCAGACTCCAACATCTACCTGTAACAGCCGTGGCTCTGTCAAGTGTGCCCACAGCCACTTAACTGCATACACCTCCTATATATAGAAAAAAATAAGGGTTTTTCTGTGTGTGTTGTCAAAACTCTATTCATCTCTAAAGGAAGTATTAGTTGAATGAGCCCAGTTGTTCCTCTTCTACTCTACCACTGAAGTAGAAGACAAAAGGGAGTATCGGCAAGGAGTCAGAAGGGATTTGGAGGTTCTCTCAAGCCAACTTCAAATGCTTCTGCAACACTAATGCAAAACATGATTCTGCATGTCATTACTGTGGTTAACTCATAAAACAGTTTTAAGTTGAGATTCCCTTGTGGGGGAGAATTAAATTTTCATCAGCATGAATTATCCTGTGCATGGATGATAAAGGATATTCAAATGCAAAACTGCAACTACATTTTAACTTTAAAGAGCACTGGAGATGGACAAATGTAATGCATAAAGAACAAAAGATCTTCAACCATGACTAGCACATCTAATTAATTCTATCATTAATTCCATCATCCCCTCTACCAGGTGAGCTATCCAGTTACTGGTGATCTGCACTACATTACTTTCCACATAATACCTACCTGATCTCAAATGACCATCTTCTCTTATGGGGACTCATTTCAGAGAAAAGACTACAACCAAATTCAAGATAAGTAAAACAAATGCAGCTCTTACCCTCTTTTTACTTTTGTGAAGTCAAAAGCCACCTGTCTATAGGAAACTGCCTTTTCATTCAGGTACCTACTATACCGCCTGATAAATGTTGACATGTCATACCCTGAAAAAAAAGAAAGTGTTTCAAAATCTCATCATTTAGACGGAGAAAACCTTATTCTAAATAAAGACCAAGTTATTAAAGTGCAACAGTTTGAATATATTTTTCTCTTTTTTCTTTAATGACTAATCTATGTTGAGAATAATGTCATTGTATTCACTGTGCCAAAGCTACAATACAGCAAATACCTAGAGGATCCGAATAAGCTATGCAGGAATTCACTTTAAGGAAACTACTTCCAAAAGAAAAAAAATAAAGGCAAGTTTTTTTACATTAGGATTGTTAGGATGGAAATTATTACAAAAGAAATTTAATGCCTGAAGCATTTTGAATGAGCTCCAAAATACATACTCTCACGTGCCAAAGAAAAGTAACACTGAAGAAAATATGAAGACCTGATGGAAATTTGACTACATTAAGATGGTGACAACGGCCTGATAGTTATCAAAAATATTATATACGCATACAGGCCACAAACTTCTATTCAGGTCTTTTATCTTACAAGGAACATGTTTAAAGACATACTTTTAAAGGAATACTTCAAGACAATGAAGACCTGTTCATAACCTATCGCACTCACTGTGTGTATTTTATTACAGTTGTAGCAAGAAACAGGACTAGCGACACAAGAATGGAAGTAGAAAGCAAGAGAAAGCTTCAGAGCCGACAACAATGTGTATGATCAGAATTGCACTTCACTGTTGAATAACAATTTGGAAGGATATTTAAGTTGAAAAATCTTAACCTAAGAGAAATGTATTTACCTGCAGAATTAGTCTCAAAGATAGGCAGAATGGTCTGTGGACAATTTTGAAAGAAGTTTTGTCAATAACAGTTCTTGTCTCACTTTGATGATTTAAAATGTTTGTGTGCTGCTTTCTGAAATTTAACTTGCTGATCAAAATATACCTCTCCAAGCAAACAAGCCATGTCAGAAATAAAAGGTATAAGTCATATCTGTGTAACTAAGAAGTTGGAAGCATTTCTAGAAGGCCTTTTCTAAGAGGCAAAAAATTCCTCCAGCAGACAATTTCTGTCATGCCATAAGAGCATTGTAAATGAAGAAATACAACTCAGTAAAGCACACACAGAACAAATGCTTCTTAAGTGATAAGGACAATTGTAGCTAGTGAGTTCCATTTATCATTCCCAGTATGTAACTGATTTTGAATGAAGAAAAGACACCTTACCTTGCAATCCACTTTTGTCTAAGAAATTGCTCAAATTAAACAATGTGTTTCTGGACGCCAGATACTGGATAAAACGCTACATGAAAGGAGGAAAAAAAAAAAAAAAAAAAGGTGAAATCTTTTTCATATACTACTTGTAGATTGGAATTGATACAAGAGTACTTGAAACTCTTGTTATCCAGCTTGTGAAATGCAACTTCCATATAAAGACTCCTTTCAAATCTGGAAACTATTATAAAACCTCAGTTAAATCTGAATGTTAAGCTAGTTAGTTTAGTGTAAAAATCTGAAAAGTCAATACTACATATCTATCTGATGAAAGCAGAATAAATGCCTCCAAAATTGTATATGTATATATTGTATATATGTATATGTATATATTTCTTAAAACAAAATGTCCCAACTCATCCCGCCTTCAATACACACATAAAGCACCCACAGTTGGTATAATTTGCCAGGGATCTTTGTTATTTAACCAGAGCATAATTCCAACAATACTTAGCTTTAATATACAGCAGAAATTTTAGAAATACAAGGTGACACACACTTATAAAGTGAGCATTAAGTAACGTGCTTAGTATGTCTCACCTGAGTTACAGAGTTTACTCATCTCAGAATATTCAGCCATATTTCAGTTTGACTTGAGTGGTCAGGTCAATGAACAGTGTAGTTTCCAGTTTACCTCTTCAGGCTTAGCGTTAAAGACAGAAATTTGCTCACAGAACCATAGAATCCTTAAGGTTGGAAGGGACCTTTAGAGATCATCTAGTCCAACCCCCCTGCTCACGCAGGGTCACTTAGAGCACGTGGCACAGGGCTGCATCCAAGCGGGTTTTAAAGATCTCCAAAGAAGGAGACTCCACAACCTCTCTGGGCAGCCTGTTCCAGGGCTCTGTCACTCTCACTGTTAAGAAATTTTTCCTTAAGTTCCTGTGGAACTTTTGGTCCTTCAGTTTGTGGTCATTTCCTCTAGTCCTGTCGGTCTTGGAAAAGAATAAGTAGGGGGTGAAATGATCTATTACATGGTTGCTATGTGAAGGGTTAACCACACTCAGAATTGCACATCATGTAATCCTAACGAAATCCTTTCTAAACCTTGTAAAAACATTCTCAAATCCTTTTAAATGAAGTCTGTTAATGCAATTAATTCAAACAGTGTTCAGGGAGTCTGTGTTCCGGTTATGGATTCATGGTCTGCTATTCAATTTTGAAGGTCGTGCACAGCCAACAAGGATGAATAGTTAAATTCAATAATAGCAAAGGTACATAAGCTCTTAATATTTGGAAGATATTACAAACACTAAACTCTGTATAGAAGTGATGGTAAAAGATAGGCAGTGCAGCAGAGAGTGATTTAGAGATTTACAGCAGGGAAGCCCCATTAGATCTTTCTCCATTAGCTACACTAGGAACAAAGCCTCCTGCTATTTTTACTTCTGTTGGACATACCCCACTTGAAGCAGTCACCTATTTTCTGTATGCAGTGAAAAGGAGAGAGTTATGTCTAAGAATAGTACTTGTATGCTGAGCAGAGAAGTGTCTATACATATAGGGTAACCTATACATGTAAGTGAATGAAGTGCCTCTCTGCACTCTGGATTCATAGCAGTGAACCACCTTCTTTTAAATGTCTAAGCAAAGCTCTTTTTTTCTTTTTTTTTTCCCCAAAAAGAATGTGGCAGTTTGCTTTATTTAACAACTAAGTGGCTTTGGCAATCATTTGACACATGGAAAATGCAATACTGCATCCTCACCCTCAGAATTGTCCCCAATTAATCCTAGACTTTCAAACTCCTGAGAAAATATGTGGAATACAGTCTCTGAACTGAGACTACCTCAGTCTCCTTTGTCTATGTGCTTTTGCCTTGCCTAGAATACTCAAATTTAGCTAGAGCAATGACTCAAACCAAGTTGATTTAGATAAGCCTGGAAATATCAAATCTAACTTTGGGTGTCTGACCCCTGAGCATAGTTATCTTACACTTACTATATTGTAATGTGAGCATCTCCAGGATACTGTAATCCCAGGCTGTGAAATCAGTGTCAGTAGTTTTCCTTGCTTTGTTGATGAACATTGGCTTTTCCCAAATTGAATAAAAGTTACAACATTTGTTTGGAAGAGAAAAAGAACCACACACACACAACAAAAACGGTAACAACAACAAGAAGAATGAACTAAAACTATTACGACTTCCTGTAGTTTACTCAAAAGATAAAAGCTTTGAAGATCTTTAAGAAAAAGTCCAGTGCTGTTTCTATGCTATCTATATGCTGAAACAAACAAAAATGGAAGAGAAAGGCAGTAGCTGGAGAGCAGCAGGAATAAGCTGTGTAGTCTCCCTGCTTTGCATTCACACACACACTGTGCTCTGAGGTGTATTCTCTTGACCATAGAGTTTTACATTTTAAGAGCAGCACCTCAAGGAAAGAAGAGGAGGATAAAAATGATCTTAGAATGAAGAACTAGTCAGCTTTACTTCAGATTTAGATATTGGGACTTTTTGTGCTAGCTACACTGAAAGACATGAGGATAATATATATTTAAAACAGTATTTTGAGTGTTACTCAAATTGAATGGAATACAGTGAGGCCCATAGGCAAGTCTGCCTTAGCATATACACCTACTTTTTCCTTTGTTATACAAGTTCTCTGGTTCCTGATGCCTTGCTGCAAGCCTTTGTCAGCTGCCTACATATGTGCAGCACTCCATTTAATTAGCCTCAAAATTCAAGGCTTAGAAGGAATAGCAGGGGTTTCTAATTATCTTCACAAACTAGTGATCTGCCCAGAAAATGAGGAATGAATAAGGCATTAAGCAGTAAGAGGCCAGTTTTCAATCACAGAGTGAAGCAGAAAGAGGGATTTTCCCTCACTTTTCTGGGCCTTCAAGATTACTAAAAAAAAAAGAAATCCATTTTTTAATAAAACACAGCAATTCCAGAAATACGTATGTTTTCCTCTAATTCTTGTTCGATGTTAGACTAGATATTTTAGGATTAAAAATCTATTAAAAATATCTGTACAATATTCCTGATATTTTAAGCCTGTTTTTAGGAATCAGTGGTGTTTCTCGAAGGCCTCTTGTGAAAGTAATACCTTCTGAGCAGGAGTTTTTATTTTTCAGCCCATGCTCAGAGGAAAGAAAAAATGAAGACTATTCTTTCCTTCCTTTCAAAAATTTATGGCGTTGGGATTTAAATCATTGCTATTCACAAACTGGCCTTAACCAAAAAAAAGCACTGAGGATTATCTCTTTAGCAACTTTTGAATCAAAGCTGCATTATTGATATGAAGCTAAAAGGCTTTGCGGTTCTTGATATAATTAAAAGCAACTGTTATTATGGAAATTTTTCAGAACAGCTGTTCCTTTGGAAGAAGGTTACACTCTTCTCTATCAGTAATCCTTCTAAATCTCTAACATGATTCATAGCTCCTCAAACAGTACCTGTAAATTAAACAAAACTGGATGCCTTCCATAAATAAATACCTTTTATGTATTACCTTTACTTTCACCTCTATCAGCAAGTTATGCAAGAATACAATAGCAAAACTGAAGTTGGGTAGTGAAAGTCATTTAAATGTCCATTCCTAAGAACTTGATTTCACTTCTCTAAAATGCTCCTTCTACTACGCCCAGAAGTGGTGCAAGGCTCCCCGAGGAAGCCGTACAAGCCCTGGTCCACAGAGCTTGCATTTTCCTCTTGAAACATCAGTCAAGGGAACAGATAAGCAGGAAAGAATGGACTTTGCTGAGTTTGGCAAAGGTGTAAAGCAGTTTTGAAATTAGATGAAAAGCTTTAGCTGTATTCAAATTTCTGTCTGGTGGCCAGTGGAAGATTTTTCTTCCTAGCTGCCTTCGGGAAAGGAACAGCATTGTCAGTACTGCAGCTAAGACTTTTCTTTCATTCCTGGCTTTTAAGCCAAGAAAAGCTTTGGAAAAGGAAAAAGACTAGTCAAGTTTTCTGCTATTAAAGAGGAAGAAGTAGAGGTTAGAGGGAAGGAAGGGGAAGGAGAAAAAAAAAGAAAAAAAAAGAAAAAAAAGAGAGAAAAAAGAAGAAGCAAACATGAGCTTTAATAACTGGCTAATGACAGTGAAGAGTCTGAGAGCCAACAGAACAGAAATTTAATCAAGGGAAATTCCAATTAAGTAAAAAAAATCCCCAAACTTCAGAAAGAGTGGTTAAGCACAAGAACATCTTGTCCAGGTTACTTGTGAAATCTCCATCTGTGGAGATTTTCTCAATGCCTCTGGGAAGACTTCAGGAACCCGATCTCACCTCCAAATCTACATGATTCTGAGCTTCTAGCATCCACACTGTTAGGCAGCCCAAATTCTCCCAGCGTATTTCTGAACTCTGTGAGAGATTATTGATGTTTCTTAACCAGATTTTCAACCTAGCTGTGCAAATGCTGCAACTCTCACATTTTTTTTTTCATTCTGTTACTGAAATACCAGTTCTAAGAGATGCTGGCAGGCAACGAGCACTGTAGGGATGTTGATTCAAATCTTAGTAGGCTTCTATGCAACAAAATTTCTCTGGTTTGCCAAGTAGGGAGAATGTTGCTTTAGTTGTAATGTTATTTGGCAAAATCTATTTTAGAAAGTACAAAAGCCTTACTCCTAGATACACTATATCAATTTAAGTTGTGGTAACATTGCATGGTCTTCAGGTGTTTTGAACTTTACTTTTTTCCAGCTTTTGCCTTCATTTTTTCTCATGCAAACTTCATAAATAGTGAATATTTTGTATTAATTGAGGATGGTGCATTACCGGCTAGGGAGGATGGTTAAGAATGCAGTGAACTGTGCCTTTTTTTTTTCCTCTACATCTTAAGTAATGGACCTGGAGGTCAGATATAAGGAAATGAGAAGCTATGTTCATGAGTTCCAGGTCCTGGAATAGCTAGGGAAAGGTAAGTGGAATCTGGTGAAGAAAAAAACAACAAACCATAGAAAGCCTGTAACTGGACTTCAGAAGCATATGGGGCCAGAATTTATATCTGGTAAACAACATAATAAAGTGTGCAGTAGGAAACTGCTCAAAAGAATAACCAAGTAAAATTTTCTTTGGTTTGAGCAGACTCTTGTCCAAAAAGTAGGGTTTCTGGATTCCTTTTGTGGTAGTAGGAAATTTCCAATATGCCTCACGAGAACTTATGTAAAATATTTACACAAATAAAGATTGCCAAGGCTCACAATGACAATAAACATCTTATTTTATATTTGTTTCTTTCAAAGTGGAAAGATCTTGTTTTGACCATCAGCGTGCTGATTTAGCAAAAGCAAAACTAGAGCACCACACTATAGCAACAGGAAGGAAGAGATGCAAACCACTCACATGAAAAATAATTCAGTGATGGAGAGAAAACTATTACATAGACCATTATCTGGGGAAAAAGTTATCTTGAATATCTTCTGTTTGTTGAAGTCTTTGGATTAAGAAGTCCAAGGTTACTTAAATACAGTATAACTAATGCTAAATACATTTTACTCTCAAGGATGCAAAGGAAGCTGTCTTCCTAAACTCATTTTCAGCTAGGTATTCTCTGGTTTGGGAGCACTTTTAAGTTTTCTTCTTTTAAGAGATGAATTTTTTTAGTATTTTTTTTAACTGAGGTTTTGTATCTCTTTACCTCAGTTAATTCAGTAGTGCCTCTTTATAAAAAGTAGAAATATGATTCTGTAAAATTTCTCCAAGATCAGATAGCCTGAGCCTGGTTGCTGAACCCATTTCTCGAGTATCCAAGACTAAATGGGTTAGAGCTCCTCTCTAGAACCTTGTCAACACTCTTCACATTCTGAATTGCAGCAAGAAGCAAATAAAGCCAGCGAAGGTTTTTGGTAACTGCTGTAATATGCTCCCTGTGGTTAACAGAGCCAAGCAGGTGGGCAGCCTCATTTTCCTTCGCTGTATTTTCCAAGCAATCTCCAAATAAAGGATATGATGAATGATGTTGCATGGGAGGTGTCTGCCAATGCCTTGTGGGATTAGTGTTAGAACTGGCCTCACTTACATTATTTCATTAATGATCTGGAAGAGGGAGTAAGCAGTCCATTAATTAAATTGGCAGATATTACACAGAAAGGTTTCTAAGATCCTATCTAGAGTAGAAACATCTGCAAATTAAAAGCAAGGACCAGTATTAGCAAAATAAGATTAATTTGGGAAAAACAGTCTCTTTACCTTCACCCGTACCTGAGTCATTTTGTACTTTGTGGTTATCTGTACATTTGTATCGTCTGCACATTTCAGTGCTGTTTGTTTATGATTAGATCCTAAGCAGCTTGGGAAAAGTAACAGCCCCACAAGATTTTCAAGATTTTTCACAGTTCCAAGCTGTCAGTTCCACAGCAACCAGTCTCATAGGCTACAACACGGCATATTAATTGGCTCTGAAGAGAATGGAAATACTTGAAATCAACCTACACATTTTAGGGATAGATGTGAGAAGCAAATACTCTTCTGTAGATAGTATTTCAATTATCTTCTTCTCCTTGTATACCCCAGATACTCTGAATCTTTGCATAACCAGCCAGTTCATTCCTCAGACTGCTGCTGGCCTTACCCACAGCCGTAACATGACAGTAAATACCTTAACTTATCCAAGGGCAGGTTTACAGTTGGGCTGTAAGTCTCTCTCACACTCATTTCTTTCATTTATATATTAGCCCATCCTTCAAGCAAGAACTAAACTCACTGATCCTGGCTTCAAAAATGATGTATTTAGTTGTATTAAAATGTATTATTCACTCTACATAGGCCACATCTAATTCCCACTGAAGGATGTGGACAGGAAAAGAGCCATGTTTGCTTTTAACATATCCCTCCTCTGGTATGGGCAGTTGCAGGATTAACACTGCAGAAAGCACCACACAGCATATTTTCAAAGTTTAAATGTAGAGTAGCAGATCCAGACTATTGTGTTTGTCTGAAACATCAGGATCAATACCGCTTCTATCAATACAATAATTTCTGAGCCACCTGTAATACTTCTACATTTTGTCTAGACCGCTGCTAAAAATATTGAATTGCATAGAACTAAGACTGGTGCTTGACAGAGTCCCACTATGGATATCTCAGTTTGATAATAGTAGCTTAACTTTTTTAGATCTTTTTGATGGTTTTACTTATTTTGTATTTCTACAAGCAGTTTTTAAACAAAATTTCAGATGGTCTAATAATGTCACCAAATTTATTTGATTGTTAGATCTTTTAGAAATCATGTTTTTAGAATTAATTGTGCCTTAACTTCATACTGAATTCATGTTATATCAACAGTTTTGTGATTCTGATATGGTTCAATATCAATCTATCCATGAGGCAATAATTATTACATAATTGAAAAATATTTTTAAAAGAAAAATGATACTCATTATTTGTTGTAGGTCAATTTTATATGAAGCCTTGTAAAATACACAAAAGAATAGCTATGATCAACAGCTTTAAAAAATCGGTTTCATACAGCTGAACAGTATGTAAATCTGATTTTTCAGAAGTTGTTAATATATATAATGCATCATATCCTGACTACACTGTATACAAATAGGATGCATTCGCTACCAGTGTTAATGAGACAGCTGTGTAGCCCACTACAATGTGGGCTATATGCCTTTCCTTTGGAAAAGCCACTTGTTCTCATCAATTGGAGATAAATCAATAAATCATGGGCTAAGTTGGAAATAAGCAGCGTATCTCTAGGACACAGTATATATCTCCAGGACACCGCAATTCTTGTGATGCTTGGAAGTCCACGGTAGTTCTAATAATAGCCACAGAAAGTAGGCTCACGATACAGCAGCGCTCTCAGGAGGAAGCTGGCAATATAGCAGAAACTGAATAAGTGAGGAAATAGAAAGAGTATTTCTGCAAGTGCATCTGTCAAGCTGGGGGATGCAGGAGAAAATGAGGAGGTGACAGGTTGGGCAGAAAGAGAAATAGTATAATATGAAGTGAGTTAATGATGCCAGCAATTTTTAGCAGTTGAAAAGGTAAGGGCTGCAAAAGGAAGGTGGCTCTCTCTGATTTATGTGCAAGCAGTAGGCAAGGTGATATTTTTTAAATTGTATTTTTTTAAGCTGGTAGGATAAGCTCAGATGTTCAGGTTCACTATTGTTCAGTGTGGATATTATAATGGGAAAAAAAAAAGTATTACCGGAGTTAGCGAGCTAAAAGATTTGCCTCTCTTGTGAATGCAGTCAAATTGGGATGACTTGCTATTAAGAAGTATTACATTGAAAATCTAAGGCTTTATTCCTCTAATGCCAGTTATATGCCAGCACAGCTCCATTAATTTCAATTGCTATTTTGCCTGACTTAAGCTACTGAAAGAAGAAAGTTTAACTATGTTAAAAATATTTATTGCAAAGTGTGTTTTTTCAGAGAAGTCATTTATCTTGACTAAAGATCCATAGTATTTTCAGCCCAGTCATAAAAAATAAGTGTGGCTTGGATAACAAAAATAAATAGTACACATTCAACTACCATGCCAGTACTTGAATCGTTATTCACACTAACAAGACAAATACTAAAGTAAATGGTTAAGGGGTATAACATTTTACTGGTTTTCTTATCTAATAAAACTTAAAAGAGTTATTGCTGATACTGGACACTAATTAATACATAGGCTTTATTTCCTTAAACTACAACAAAATTTAAAATTGTGGTTGAAGGAAACTTAGCATGAAGCTATATTTTTTTCCTACTTAGAAAACTTAGATGGAAGTAGTACTTTCCTACTTACATGGAAGTCAGTATAAGCTTTTTTTACTCTGTACAGTTTTTTTAAAAGTGATTGGCATTAGTATTTTTGTACATGGAAAATGAAATGGAATAACAATATACTATGGCATATTTCTATACCATACCAGTACCTTTAAATATCTGCATCAAGTTCTGTTTTGATGACCAAATTTAAACTTGCTGTCTTTTTTTTTTTTTTTTTTGGGGGGGAGGGGCGGGGGGAGGGGGGACTTGAGAAGTAGC
>JAVCKT010009148.1:9932-24591 GCA_032273925.1 Rhynchotus rufescens | reverse complement strand
AGCAGAATTTAATTTTCTGTACTTTTTTTTTCCCTCTCTCAGTAAAAAGCAAGATTTTCTTCCCTTTCTTTTGAGTTATGACTCACTTCTCCAGATTTTGTTTTGATCTGAGTAATTAGTGTTTTTTTGTCTTTTATTCTTTATTTTTAGCAGCCACAGCCTATCTCCCACTTAGTTGCTGACATAAAAATATTAGCAGAAATATGTTGCCTTGAAGGGTAAGGAAAAACCATTCATAAAAATCTCAGTGAGGATTAAGTGGGATTCATCCAGGAAAGATCAAGAGTTGAAAAACATTGTTATTAAACATATTTGTAGAGTATTTAGTGAATATTCCCTGTTCCAGTAAGCTCACAGATCAGGGAGGGAGACAGAGAGAAGAGATGACTGGTGACAAAAAAAAAAGAAGGAAAGTTCCTCAAAAGAGGGAGCTGAAGGAGGAGTGAGAAGTTATTTGAAGTACAGGAAATGTGTGATGGTGTCACACATGGAAGGGGACACAATGTCAGGAATGAGAGGAGGTAACTAAAGAGCTGAGGGAGCCTTTAACAGACCTCATCACCGTGTTGGCCCTTCTTTTGTGAGTGAGACACAGACAGGAGGAGGCTCGAGACGCACTTCTAGCTCTGTCTTCTTAGGGGCTGTGAAATCTCCTGGAAGTCTGTTTCCCATTGAGCTGCCTGATATAAAAATACCAAATAAAAGTTCAATCCTAAGGGGAACATTTGTCAAGAAGAATGTATACCTTTATTTTTACGTGTAAAAATGGCTGATCATGTCCCCCCAAGTGTAGGGAAGCAAGAGCCGAGCTGGCCTATCTCACTGGGACAGGGTTCAGGAGGAGGGTAAGGAAGCGAACCCACCTCTGCTCGCTGACCAGTGGGCCTCACTGGAACCCCAGTTCTGCCTGCCACAGGGTCTCTGCATTAAAACATGAAGGACAAGTTGCTTTGCAGAGGTCAAACGCTGGTTATAAAGGTAATTCTGTGACTCTATGATTCTATGATTAAGGGCAAAAAAGCCACAGCCCCTTCATGTGACATTGCAAGCCACTGATAGCTTGGAGCAGAAAATGAGGAAAGGATTTTCCCTTGTTCACATATGCTCATCATCTCTTGTCTGACTCCTTCATATTTTCTTAGGCAAGTGCTTGGGCTGTCTGGCAATCCTTGCATGGGTAGCTTGACCCAAAGCCCATAATGGGGCTGGGGAACCCCTTCTCCCTGAGCTGGAGCTCACTGCAGGTCACTGGGTGGCAAAATTGCTGCCCTCCTGCACAATCTGCCCTTCCAGGTTATGACTGCATCCTGGGCAGCCACCATCCATCCATCCAGGGAAGCTGAAAACAGAATCCTCTAGTTTATAAATTTATGGAAATGACTGGAATAATTACTCTATTCTTTAAAGACTACAAGCAAATATGTATTTTTTTTTTATATGAGACCAAAACCCAAAATGTTCTGGATAATGAGTCAATATCTAATTAAGGACATCACCAAACTACACTTATGAAATGTCTCTCCAGCAAAATCATTAGCAGGTTGCTGGTATCTATGGAGAGAGTGTGACAGCTGTTTCTTTCAGTTCTCAGCATAAATGCTGAATATTGGCAAATCACTCTGCTGCTGTCTCAGTGCAACAGCGCAATAAAATGTGCAATAAAATGTGCAAGCACTGCATGGGAACCTGCAGGCTGGCTGCATTTTATGACAAACAAATATTTAAGGACAGGTTCTTACCAAGTTTTTTTCTTTAGATGATCTCATTCGTGTTATTTTGGTCTGTAGCTTTATATAAAATGAAAACTTCTCTAGGGAATTAAATATCAAATAACATTATGTTTCTTTCACTGCATCCAATAGTTTGTCTACTTATCCCCAGGTCAAAGAGAAAAATAACTCTTTAAATGGATCTAGTTAGATAAACAACCTGCACGGTTGTTACAACAGTAATGTCGTTTTTATGCAGATATTTCACTGTGTATAATTTTCTTTTAATATCTCAATTTCAGGATTGAGGTAGACAGGTCATATTTATAATGTGGTCACATTCTAAAAGAACTCATAAAAAGTAAATATTGCAAGCTAAATATTAAATGCTAAGCAGTGATGGATTGTGTATACATGTTATAGCTTTAGTATGCATCAGATAAATATAGACACATAATTGGTTGATGGCACAGATGATATAATACTCATTTAATAGTGGATTGCTGAAATCATCTCTAAAATTTTATTAACTCTTTAAACTCTCTATGCATGAATCATTAAAGTAATATTTAACTTAGGCATATTTTCTTTGCAGCCTGATGCAATAGGAAAAGCAGCAGTTAAGCCAGAGCAGTATTGTGGTTTTAAGTGCCTGAATATTAGCTCTTTTGCTGGTTTGTGACCTCTTCGCAAATAAATGAGCAACAAAGAACAAGGAGTTTAGATTTCTAGATCTCTTTCTGGCCTTTCTTCTAAATATGAAATTATAAAACAAGCATCAAAACAGTATATTCAGGTGTTATATCTCTCTAAAATATATCCTCTAAAACAAGTGTTCCCATACAGTGGGGCATGGATCATCAGATATCCATGCAGTGATCTGGTTGACCAGGCAGAATTAGTCAGTCACACCACCTGCCTTTGTCACCTACTACATCACATTAAATGCAGCTGAGAAAAGCACATTAAACTTCCCCGCTGTCCACAGGAAGAACTGCCATTAGTGCATGTATCCTCTTAAGTACAGTGGGAGAAAGGGAACCATGCTCCAGTAAACTACCTTTACGCTCCAGTTCAAGCTACTCACAGCATGTTAGATGAAGTAGCTCTCCTCAGCGGTGTACCCTGGTTCTGTTACCTGCTTCTACCTGTCCTCCCAAACTTTAAGAATGTAGACTGAAGGAAAATAAATATGAATTTCTGACACCAAAAGCCTCAGCCTCTCTCAATGCAGATAAAGATGGATCGTTATAGCTACGACTTACCAGCAAACATTATGTGTGATGACAGCTGCTACTAGAAACACATGTACATGAATCCAATTCCTTTAAAAGCACCCATTTATTTCTTGTTTTGCCTTCTTCCCAAATAAAATAAAATAAAAGGGTAGAAGTGGCCCTAGTATACTGACCTCATCAACGTTCTCAAAGGCATTGATGACATCGTAGGGCAAGCACGAGAGCAGGTCGATCACAAACCAAGTCTTCAAGTAATTCATGCGGATCAGCTTCGGGTCAGAGATCACCTCTCCTGCCGGCCCCACAAAGGTGGTATGGAAATTAAGCACAATGTCTACCAAAAAAATGACATCTACGATGCTGTCCACTACTAGCCATGCCACGTTGTTCTGTTTGGTTTTAAAGGAGACATTGTAAGGGACCAAAATAGCAGTGTAGAAGGTTAAGATCAGGATGATCCAGTCCCAGGTAGTCTTGAAAACACAATAATGCAAAATTATATGCGGTGGAGTCTTTGGTGCCTCTTGTTTGTACTGTGGGAGGATTTCAGAGCCCAGCTGCAGTACCTGTAGTGACAGATGTTAGAAGAAAAAGGAAACATGCTTAAATTTCAATGTCGTTTTGCACATTGTAGATTCTTGAGCTCAGCACAACAGCTGATAAGAATACATGACCACTAATTCCCTTCAAAGCCATCAAGCAGTAAGCAAATCAAGACAAGCATTCTTTTAAATAAACCAGCATCACAGAATCACAGAATCACAGAATCAACCTGAGAAAAGTTATTTCTTTTAATACCATTAATACCATTTTAATACCACTGGGCCTCCAAGACATACCCAGAGGAGACAGCTCTTTCCACAGTCTAAATAGATGAGACATACGAGACACAAGAAATACCACAACTTCACAATTTAGGCCTCACAGCCCAGGAGGAGCAGAGTGGACCATGCTGCTTTTGAACGTTACTTCTGTAACTCTTCACTACACTACATGTGAAATTAGGTTCTACACTACAATATATTGTGAGCACAAGGGTCCTTGCTCCTGTTTTCTGTACAGTGCAGGAATAAAGCCCACAGGTGGCTGGCATTAGCCTCAATGAACAATGCCCATATTTAACTTTTCACTGACAGAAGATCAGCGTCTTCAATATCTAGTTACAATAAAGTTGAATTGGAATTCAAGAAGCACTAGAGCAAAACACTACCCTGTAAGCATTTAAGACTTCGGACCTCAAGCCAAGCACATATAGATACAGCCAAGCATGTAGAAGATACAGTTAAAAATTGGAGTGTTGGAATAATCTCTAGGATTTTATTAATAATTCATTAATTCTGTGAACTCTTTATGCACAGAACCTTAAAGTAATATTTAATTTGGGAATATTTTCTTTGCAGTCTGGTCCAGTGGGAAAATAAGCAGTTAAGCCTGAGTAGTATTGCGGTTTTGCATCTTGATCAGGAGTGCTCATGTTAAGTCTACAGTCTTTCCTGTACTGCACACTCACACAAAAAGAGCAGGATCATGTCTCTAAACCCTCGGAACTGGAGTTCGTCCTCCAAGACTGCCTTTGTTTTGTATATCCTATATCTATGGATATAAATGAAGATGAAACCAATGTGAACTTGTTTCCACGTAAAAAAGAAGTTAAATCTTAAAAAGAAATTTACCCTGGAGAAAAGTGAAAAGACAACTGAGGTTTGCTCAAGAGAAATGTGTTAGTTACAACTCACACAATCCAGGAAAACTATTCAGATGGTGGTTCCTTTTTTATATTTATTTTCATCAGAGTTCAGAGCAATAGGAAGTAGAGAAGGAAATTAAATGGCTGCCATCTCTGGGAGAAGATCAGATGTTATGGCTATAATAGGAGAACGTCTTCCTTTCATGTTCCTTATCTCAGCTTATTAACGTCAATTATTCGGACACGGATTTTTATCTACAGGCTTCTCTGAGTGCATTTTTATTACTCTTTTTTGTGTGTGTGAACTAGTGGGCTTTTTTCCAACAGCCAGGAGGGACAAAGGAAAACAATCAGTTACAGGAATCCTGCTTGGACAAAACAGCCATAGATCAAGTTCCCTGCTTCTCTGAACCTCACAAAATCACTCACTCTGGTGCACAACAGGGGTCAGGCTGTCAGATCACAGCCCCTTGCATAATGTAATATGCGTAATATGTGATGATGGGAACTGCAAGGCCAAAACGAGGCTGCTAACTTAGAGCCTGCTGTGTCCTCCAGGAGAAAATTGGCATGACTTGCTCAGAGAGATCCCCAGGTTAGCACAGGGACAGCAACAGTCTGAGGGAAAAAAAATGTAAAATTTAATAGTTTTGTTTCTCTGAGCTTCTAGAATGAAAATGATCAAGGAAAGCTATGCTGTGCTGGACCCTGGCAGATCAGACCAGGATTCAGACCTGGCTCCCTCAGCGGAAAGTATTCCAGCACATCTGAGCCCCTATTCACCCAGGTTCTCCATGCAACATAAGAAGCTGCCTGCTTGCAGCTCTCCATGCTACAGAAAGAAGCTGTCTTGTGGTGAGGGGAGCTGGAAGTCATAGAAGATAGAAGAGGTCTCCTCTCTGCAGGTGGCTGTGCCAGCTGCTGCAGTCTGCCAAAGTCACTGCTAGTGACTGGAAGACATGCAGGTTGCCTTCTGAATTGGCCACGTTCCCTTCGGGGCTTGTTTGAAGCTACTGATATTGGGTATCTTTTCTTGGCAAAAGCTCTAGCCAAAGAGTGGCATTGCAGAGCCTCCTGCCATCCCATAGGAGCTGCACGTGGATCACTTTAAAAGCACTGGGCTACAAAGGAGAATTAGGCTACAAAGATCCAAAGCCTTAAACATGTTTCACTGGGCAACGAGAATCCTGTGCATATTTCAATCAACGAAATGACTGATTAGCAAATGCAAGTACTTTCCAACACCAAATAGTATTTTGGTGTCAGTGAAGTGGATTTTAGTTCCAATACTAAGATCTAGCCAGTATAGGAAATGTATATGGCCTCATTAATTTTTACCACTTCTTACAATGTGAAATCATTGTTTCTTCTTATATATACCGAACTTTAAGTTCCAGACCACAAATTAACAAACACTGCATTTTAGCCATCCAGGAACTTGCTAAAGATTTGCATCCTGAAAACTAAAGTTACTAAGAAACATACTAATGCTTTCACACATACCTGAATAATAGGAAAGGTGAGAACAATTCCTACTTAGCAAATAAAGAATGAGCTAAATTATGGTATCCATTAGTTTGCTAAAAAGAAATCAGAAAAGACTCCAGTAAGCTAGTGGAATGGCATGGATGTAAAACTGAATGCAGAGAGAAACAGATTCTAGTTCTGAATCATTAATAAAATGAACAACTTCATTACTTGAATGTTTTAAAATGTCATGACGTGCAAAGCTTCTTCCCTAACTTGTTTGCGATTCAAAGGGCTGCAGCACAGAAATACAAAAGAATCAACATCTCCTTCCCTTTCTATTTAGGCAGTACACATCCAAAATATCTGAGTGCTTATGGATTATATTAATACTCTTCTACCTCTAAAGCTTCTCTACCACCCCAGGGCCTCTAGTTAAGTCTGACCAATAAATGGCCTGAGCTTCACCTAGTCTCTACTGGACGGCCGTACACCAGCACGTGGGTGCAACAAGAGGCTGGGGACATGGCAGGAGATGGGAATCTGGGAATGACACAGGATGGCAGTCACTTGCACGTGAGGAAAACCACCTGAAGAAAGCCTGAGGTGTCTCCTGCCTTGTGCTCAGGTGGGATGGGGGGACAGGTTGTAGCTCTGGCTCCCTTTTACCCCCTCCCTAATGAGCACCTTGTAAAGGCACCCCAGTCGCTCACCAGCACCCTCGGAGGGATGACCTATCCACTTCAATGCCTGAGATGCAAGAAAGGCTCTGGCTTAGCTCACACCACCTCTGCCTGAAAAGACAATTTGCTTTACAGATTAGCAAAAGTCTTGCAGTCTCCAAGACTACCAGCCCGGGGCTTTCAAAGGCACCATTGACAAAAGGGAGGGAAAAAAAAAGAAAACCTCTAATAAAACTGACTTTTCTCAGAAAACAACAGTGCGCTTTTATAATTAGGTGCAACAAGAGAGTTCATTGCTCTGCAAAAATAACAAGATGCTCCAAGATGGATAACAAGATGGAAGATGCTCCAGGGAGCTTAGTGCTGAAGAGCCCTTTTCTCCACGTTTCACACCGAGGGCCACACTGTCCGGCTGCTTGTCCACCATCCTCCCAGACACGTATCCCCCCCAGGTGACCCGGAGATGAAGGCCTGCATCTCCCCTCTCTCCTCACCCTGCAGAGAGGCCGGGGAGATGCAGAGAGGAGCGAGCACCCGCTGCCCTCCACCCAGCTGCCCTTGCCGCCCTCCTCCAACTGCTGGCACGGAGGGTGTCGGCCTGAAACACAACAGTCACGGAAGCAGCCACGGGTGATGTTCCCCCAGCCCCATGAAACAACCATATCCACACTGCTTGCCGAGATACTTCTCCTCCTGGACAGGAGGAAAACCCACAAGATGAACATGAAAGCAGTTACTAAGAAAATGTAAGCAACCACATACACCAATGTACTCAGCTTCCACCCATTTTCATTGAGAAAATATTTCATTACTGTCATTTTCAATAATTGAAATAGCCCTGTTCTGGAAGATTTTTTTTCCCATTATTCAGTTATACCACAATAAAAGAATTACTCGTCGCAGAATGTTATTAATGCAAGTATTATTCAAATTACTTATGATTCATCAGCCACTACTGTTGTATTATCTGCAGTTATTATTTGTGGTAATGATGAATGATGCTTTAATAGCTCCTTAAAGGCAGAAAATACTATTTTAAAAGCAGAAATGACAAATTCCACTAGGAGTTTGCCACATTCGTTTTTTTAACTTAACACAAAAAAAAAAGTTTTTAATTCTCAATTTGCTTTAAAAATGGCAAATACATCACCAGGACTCAAAGGAGTTCAACAAGCGGTTACAACAAAGTATTTATTTTAAGACTACATAACTAAATATATATATATATATATATATATTTTCACCCTTTTTT
The DNA here is from genome assembly GCA_032273925.1 of Rhynchotus rufescens. Taxonomy (NCBI): domain Eukaryota; kingdom Metazoa; phylum Chordata; class Aves; order Tinamiformes; family Tinamidae; genus Rhynchotus; species Rhynchotus rufescens. Next base: position 16,555 of record JAVCKT010009148.1, on the reverse strand, counting down.
GCTTGCAATGCATATGTTTGATTTATTTTCTCTTATTTTTGTTCTCACAGGCATCTACACAAATTGCCCCCAGACCGAGAACTAGGTGCTACATCTCAGCCTGAAGCAGATTTTAGGGACAGTTACAAGCCTCTGCTAAACAGGATTTGCAATAAGAATGGTGGAAGGTCCTTTACTAAGCAGTAGTACTACACACTATTAAAATTTTTCTACTTTTACTTCTCATAAGTATTGCAATTTTAAAATTATGACCTTTTTTATCCAGAACTGCCTGGTAAAGATACAGCAGGTACCAGCCAATACCTTGTGTACAAAGGACATACGCACTGTGCAGTGGCCAGGAAGAATGCAGCCTACAACCAGCTCCTTAGTGATGAAGCCACCAAAAACCTTATTAATTACTTTTCATCTCATTGAAAATATACTTGCACAGGTACCTCACATTACCTGAATAATAAATTTAAGCACTTTCCATTTGATTGCTATTACAGAACTAAGGCTAGAGAAATCTAAGCGAATTGGCAAAAGTCAGAGGTTGAGGTTTCAAACAGAGGCTACTTCTGCTATCCATAGATCGTGGACAAAACAAATTTGCTTATCATCAACATAACACTTTTTTTGAAGTAATTTATTATAAATAATTACACGCTGTAAGCCCTTGAGGCAGGCTCATGTTTGTATGACATCTAGCCCTAATCAGATTCTAGGATAAGGCTGGGTCCTCAGCTCTTCAAAAGGATAACTAATAGTGGACTAGCAGCAACACTAATAATCTCCCAATTAATGAACAGCCTTCGGGGGCCAACAAGATTAACAGGAAATGCCAGGGTAAGTAAGTAAAAGGATGCATTTTAATTTGAACTTAAGATTTCAAATAGGTTACTGCAGAGAGGAAGAAAACAGATTTGATAATACAAAGAGGACCAGCTAAGATATCCCACTTGGAATATTACCAGGAGTCCTTTCTAGATGATGATGCCTGCCAACTCATATACCCTCAAGGGAAGAAAAGTGGGCCTGTCTGTATGGTTATCTGCACGCTGCTGTTCTCCAGTGTAGTTCTGTTGACTTCAGTAGAATTACAGCAGCTGTACAACGAGACACCTACCATCACATTTGAGGCTAATGTTCTTTTTAAGATAACAACGGCAATGTCATTATATATAATTTACACATGTAAACTATATACTTGGCCTTTATTATTTGTAATGAATCCATTAGCTGTACCAGCCAGACATTTGGAAAAGCTTGTTGCCCACACTAGCCAGCAAGAAGTATCAGTGTTGTGTAGTCTCCTCGATGCAGGCGGAAGCTCAGTGAGACAAACTGAATAACCTTAGACAGACTCTTCGCCTTATGCTCTACTGCCTACATTCTTGCAAGAATTAAAATTCATGGGTAGACATATAAAAAGAAGGAAAGATTATTTGCTGCTGTGCCTTTGAAATGTTAACACATAGAACTGGGCAGACTACGGGAGTTAAATTAAGAGGGAGAGTGCCTCAAATCCTAGGGCACTAAAAAGAAACCTCAAGGTGAAAACGAGATAACCACACGGTGCTCACTGCTAGCACCACGTAGTGTCCCTCTGAGTGTCTGACCTTCCCCTTCGCTAGTGTGACCCAATATGACCCAGCCATACTGGAACAGTGCAGTATTGTCAAGAGCAGCAGCTGCTGCCATGGCATTGACAGCAGTAGGTGACACAGAAGTGCCACATTATATTGGCCTAGACCTTCAGCAGCAGCAAAGCAAGACTTTTACTAAGCTGTCCCTACAGGAAGGAGCCCCTGCTAATGACCCAGGAGACAACTGCAGGAAACCTGAGACTGCCTCTCCCCCTCGTGGTGAGAGCCCTAACAAAGCCCTACAGCCCTGAAGCCCTAACACTTTGGGTAGCCTCTTCTCAAAACCTTGGGATCTGTATGGACCAGATGTCAAAGCTGCATTTCTCTAAACTGTGTGCAGTGTTGCCTCTCATAGCTGTTCAGTCCATAAAAGTGATTATTAAATATTTTAACCAGTTTGTAACACACATTGGGGTGCTACTAAAACAAAACAAAACTATAAATAAAGGGAAGGATTAGGTCATATTCTTACAGGGCACATTTCTAATAACACTGAGTTACGTTCTGTCAAAAGCAAAGCTGTTGATCTAGCTATTTTTAATACTGGATGAATTTACAACTCTAAACTATAGTGGGTGAGTAATGGCAGAAAAGGGGGAAGATGGAACAGAAGCTAGTAATGAAGATGTGCCCTCAACATTGCACCATCTTCAGAAAGACAGCCCTTCAGATTTCCTGTGCTCCTGCCGGCTTCCTCAGCCTTGCCAACCTCCTCAGCCCTTTATAAGAGCAACGAATCTCCAGAAATTCCTTCTGTAACAACCATTGCATTCTCACCTCTATGTTACTCAAGTGATTAGTCCAAGACCCTACTAACACTGAGATCCCCCAGAAGCAAGCAGAAATAAAAAAGAGCAAAAAGGCCCAAAGCATTATTTTCACAGTAACAGCACTATAAGATTCAGTTGAGATACGGAACCCAAAATTACAATTTGTTTACATGAGGGCTTCTGAACAACAGTTTCCTTGCCACTGTCCCAGGACACAGCATACATGAGGCCCACCCCGAGCTCCCGTGCCTGACCCCGGACTCCAGATCTCCAGGGCAGAGGAGGCCAGAGAGCACGTGGCCCGTACTCACAACGGGTAAGCGTGTCCCATCAGGGCTTCTCGGGGAAAGGAGCCGTTACCTCAGCGAGCCGCGAGTGCTTGTGGACGTTCTCTCCCTTCTGCACGCTTGGCGCGAGCTGCTGCAGGACGCCTCGGCTGCTCGTGAGGGCGCGCGTCAAGCGGGCAAACTTGCCCCAGCCTCGAGAGAATAAGCAAGATTGTAAGCATTACAAAACCTGCAAGTGTACTAAAACCTCTCCTAATAAATAAATAATAAATAAAGATGATGATGTTTACAGTAGAGCGGTCTGCCTTTGTACTGACCACAAAGGCACATAATTTAACCAAACACCATAGAAAAGAAAGTCACAAAATAGATGACATTGACTTTGTATTCAATGGCCATATTAGAGTGCCATACTGTAACATGAACTACATCATCTCTAAGGATAAATGTCCGCTCTGCAATAATCTTTTATTAAGTTCAGTGACCAGATTTGAATCTCACACCACTCCAGAAGATACTCCAGACTAATCAGGAGCTAAGTTTAGAACCAGACACAGAGAGAATTACATCTGCGTACAGCAGTTGAATCTAGTCTCAGATGTATCAAGCAATGTATGGAGCATAAGCTTTGGTATAAGCAGAGGAAGAGACATCACACATTATTAAAGCAAAACAGACAAAATGAAACAAAATCATTTATTTTATTCTCTCTAAAAAAAAGCTGTGACTTTTCTCAAACTAATAAAATATTTAGCAGATTCTGTCAGAGAACTCATATGCTGAATTTTAATTCAGAATATTTTTTTTACAGTCATTTCAAATACCCCTCAAAAAGGTCCTCAACAACAGTCACAAGAGCTAGTTATAAATACAGTCTCTATGAGCAGCACTTTACCATAACAGAAAGTCAGGCAGAGCAGGCATCCAGATACTTTTGGTGCTCAAAAAAAGAAAGAAAAAATGAAACTATCAGTGCATTTGGAAGCATCTCCAGTGCTTGGAAAATGCTGGCACCACCTGGGAACTGTTGAGCCATCCCACCTCCTACTCCAGCTGAGGACGCTCGCCACTTCGCAGACTTGGTGCTCAATGGGATCCTGCTTCTGGAAAAGCCTTGCTCCCCATTACCATTTCATTACCAGAACAAGTGATACTATTAGGAATTACTATTTGTAAAGACCAGGCAGTAGCTTATCCTGCAAGCTATCTATGACAAGTGCAAGGACTTGAGTGGATAAAATAGTGCCTAGTACTCTAAACATATCCTTGTTACATACCTCACTGCAGTGGAGTTTGCAAGAACGTATTTACTAACATGAGAGATAAGCATCAAAAATAAGCAAGTTCTGTGAATCCGATATTGGACAAGACCTTCCATAGCACACCTGAAAAGGCAATTTAGCATTTTCTCCTCTCAGGATATGAAAAAAATATTTAATTGTTACCTACTATATAGCTCTATAATATAGCTCCAAAAACAGGAATAAATTCACATATGTTTTTCTCAAGCCTTAAGGTACATTTTAAAGAACTCTGGAACTAGTGATTTAGTAGCTGAATATAATTAACTCTTTCTGGCAGTATTCACCCACAAGTAGATAACGTGATTTCCAGTCAGGCCAGATATCTCCCAATAAGTCCATATCGATTCAGCTCCTATACAGGAGTACTTCTCAGAGAAACAAATCACCTGGAAAAATTCACTACTGAGCTCAGCTTATACCTACTCTAGACCCGACTCAAAGCTCTGGATTTTTCACAATACATTTCCACAGAAGTTTTTTTTTTTTATCATGATAAATTAATACAGAATATTTTTTCTCCACTGTACATGAAAAACTCCAACTGGTAGCCTGAGGCCTGAAGGCCTTGGTACTCTCCTGTTGAAGTCAGTAGAGATTTAAAATGAATAAATAAATAAATAAATAAATAAATAAATAAATAAATAAATAAGGATCAGGTGGGAGAAGCCATTTATATTCATAATGGCCAGTCCTCAGTCAATATAAGTCAGAATTGCCTCTGGGCACCTAAGGCAGCTACAACAATTTTTGCTAACCTAAACTTTCACTTTCATAAAACTTGTATGCTGGTATCACTACAGTTCCTTTCACAGAATCGCTCCTGCCTTACAGAAGCAACGGAGAGGGCTAACAGTGCTAGGAGATTTCTGCTGATGTGTAGATGGGCTGATGAGGCATGAGGGGGATTTGTTCGAAGGAAATAACCCAGTTTTCCAAAGGGGAAGGACGCGGGATCCGAGCGGAGCTGCTGGCAGCCCTCCATGCTGGCCATGGTGCTGAAGCGAGGCCTCCGCGGCGGCGCGCGGCCGGCCGGAGCACAGCCCCGACCACCAACAGGCAACAAGTTCTTGCTCCGTACGGCAGCTCCAGAGCTGCCGCCCTTAGCACACACATGAAATGGGGAACACCACCTCATATGGACAGCCACCTTCACCAGCCCAGAGCAGCCTCGTGGGTTCATTTTCTTGGAAGATTCAAAGCTTGATTCAAATACAGCCAGAAAACAACCAGTGTATTTTTATTTTGTTTCAGTGAGTTTTCTATTAACTGAGGTATGCAGACACAAACCCCATGAGTGAGAATGGAAAGGATGCCTCCTTTCCTCCACGGAGCCTTCTGTCACAAAAGCCGTGACAGCATCTCTGAGGCCTGGCTTGAGGCGATGAATACTGAGTATTGCAGAGACCGAGCTCCTCCAGGACTCCCCTGCTCTGGAAAGGCAGAGCTTAACCCATTCCTCGCTCCTCAGCAGCTCCTGCAAGCACTTCCTGAGCCCAGATCCCACGTGGGAGTGCCCAAGTGAGAGGTAACGTGTTCCACAAAGCAGCAGGAAGTCTTTTACCCATGTGCTCCAAACTCTAAAGTGAAAGGAATACAAGTGCCTGGGCAGGAGGCTGCCCAAAGCAGCAGTCTGTGCAGCTCGGACGCTGCTCATCAACGTGTGGTGAAGGCTTCTGCTTCAGGGCTGACCCACAGTTAGCAGGACAGAGAGCAAAATCCTAACTCTCCCCATATACTGGGAGCACATGGGAGCCCACTACACGTTCCTTTGTGATGAAACGCCTGAAATAGTGAAATACAAGAAAATGAAAAGACACAATGCTAATCCCATTGAATGATGCTTAAGACTGCTAAAAAGACTGTCATCTCTATTGAATTTACTAAAGTTTGCCCTTTCAGAGCCTGAAGGAAGATGCAGCCTACAGCAAGTCAGGTATTTATCCCATGGAGACAGGCCACATAATGGACTTTATATTTAAACCACAGAAGAGAACATAAACATTAAAGGTTGTTTCCTACCACTCTCTTCCATTTGATCTTGGTGACTCACAAATTCAACCATTACAACCTATGGGAATTACAGGATGCTTGTTATGAGGTTGCTGATCCATGACTTGCCCCAACCCTAGAGTGAGACCAAGATGGTACTGCCTGCTAAAGAATAAGTCCAATCAAGTGTCTATCACTACAAGCAACAAGGCAGCATGCTTTCCCACAGAAAAGTCTGAACTTGAGGAAATCATCTCTGCCCAAACTACCTTTATCTTTGTGCACAGCCATGACTGCTGCCCACATCCATCAGGCCTCTCTACAGCCTGAACGCTGCCTCCCTTCAAAGTGCTGTGACTAAAATGGTCTTATTTTTCTATCTGGACTTAAAAACATACCAGGATTTTTAATAATCTTACCATTTTCTTTTCATTTGTTTGTTTTTTAAAGAAAGAAGACATTTCACCTAGATGAAAGTATAACAATCAAAATAACTGAAATACACTCTCGAATGACATAAATGCAACTTTTAGAACAGAATAAAAATTTAGACAGCAATGAAAAGTATGGAAAGGGAAAGGGAAAGGGAAAGGGAAAGGGAAAGGGAAAGGGAAAGGGAAAGGGAAAGGGAAAGGGAAAGGGAAA
>JAVCKT010009147.1:0-10848 GCA_032273925.1 Rhynchotus rufescens | reverse complement strand
TTAATGTCTATTTCAAGGAGGAAATCCTTGCTAAGGAGGGCCAAAATCATTGCTAAAACTGAGTCAGCTGGAGAATTCCTACGTATTAATAATCACTGCTACATCTAAGAAATTATCAGCAGAAAGGGTTAATGGAGCTATAGGATATGCACATATAAGATATAGGAATGACAGCAGTAATTGCTCATGCCTCGTACGAGCTTAAGGTTGCATGAGGAAAAATTCTCCTGCAGAGACCCACCAGTGCTGTCTGCAAATGAGAATAAGGAGAGGAATCCCAGCTGCCTGTTTCTCCCTGCATTTCCATCTTGTCCTCTATGAGGAAATTGTAAATATAAGCATTACCTTTCACTTCAACTTTGACATGCTTCCCAGAAGCAGAAGTCCTGTGGCTATAGGGAGAAATGAATATTCCTGTCATTGCATTTGACAAGTGACGTTGAATACAGGTGGCGGGAGGAAAGCTGACCATGCTCATCACCCTCATCTCTGCAGAGCATCCCTTCTTGTGCATGAGTGGCAATAAACACTGTTTTGGAACACTGCTAAGGACATAATTCTCCTATTCAGAAATTTCTGCTCCCATTTTTTTCTAGGAAAAAAAACCAATAGATAATTTCCACAAGCTATTAAAAATTGAGTATATTAAATCATCCAGATGTCAATTTATTAAGTGGCTATGGTGCAAATTATTGTGGTAAATGACGTGGCTATTAACTTGCCTACTTTCTATATGGAAATATATAGCAGTGCAGGGATGCTATTTGTCATTGCCACTGCTAACAGCTTATCTGTCTGACGATACAGGGAGTCAGAAAGCCTGAGAATGTTTTGAAATTGGATGACTCTCAACTTAGGTCTGAAAATAGAAGAGGCTGGTACATCAGCTCCTGACCACCTTTAGGAAAGAAACAGAAAAAAGTCTTCTTATAAAATAAATAAAACAAGAAACCTCTCCATAACACTGTTGTGTCCAAAAAAGGCAAATACTGAGATTCTGTGAAATTCCCATTGTGGCTTAGTCCCAGCAGCCTGCTCTGAAATACAGTTGATATATTTTTGTATAGCATTTTTCTGGAAGAACAAACCAAGTGTAGAGGTATTATAGAAGAAAATAAGGAGTCTTAGAGCTGGTCAGAGCTTCTGCTCTGATAACTAGAAGCTGATATAATTTGTGAGATGTTTGTGTGTGAGATCTTAATCTTAGGATGGAGGAAATTTCTAAATTTCTTTGGACTGAATGTGGGGCTTTCAATGGCAGCATTATTATTCTAATCAGTAGGGCACTGTTGAAGATGATATTACTGTTTTGTTATTGTGTGGTTCACGTACTCTTGGAGCTCATAGACTAGATTCTCTTTGGATAATATTAAACCAAAATGTGCATTGGGCTGGTTGGCCTAGACTAGAGCTATTTGGAAGTAGAATAGGTCATACTGTTTCCATAGGATTGGTAAACTATCTGCAGAGTGGTCTAATATGGGATATTTGCATGAGTTTGGATGTGTGTTTTCGGTTCTTCTACTACAGCTACTTATGACCAGTCTCTAAAAGACAGCAGATGTCTCAGTACTAAGCATCATGAGGGGTGGAACTGACTGAGAGAAGAATATATTTTTGTAATGTAAATAACCCTGAGTCCACTTAAAAATATTTTAGTAAAACAAGAATGTCAAATGCAGTTTTATCATAAGTGAAAAAAATAATAAATCCTTCAGAATTGAATCATTAAATTTACAAACTAGGCACCTTTCTTTAGAGATGTCCAACTGATTTATCAGATTTTAGAAATCTTGGTCATAAAGATTTCTAAATTCATTGATTTAGCTTTGATCGAAACAAGAGAGTATTAAAAATCTCTGGAGATAAAGGGTATGAAGTAAGTGTAGGAAACCAAGCATATCATTTATTCCAAAAAAAGAAAAAAGTACAGAGCATCTGCAAAAATCCTCATTGGGATTTTGTTATTACTGCCCGTTCTGTATAGAAAGCACCAGATATTTCAGATAAGTAACTAGATGATAATTTTATTTCACTTATACTGAAGACTGAAAAAATAATGAAGTCAGTGTTTTATCTAACAAAACCTATTAAAATATTCATGCAAAAATATTTTTAAAACTAACAATTCTGCTCTGTTGCAATCCACCTGATTTTCTGTATTTTACTGATAATTTTCTCTTCATCTTTTACTTTTTGCTCCTTTCAGTCTGAGCTTTTACTCAGTGCTTTTAGAACTCTATGATGGGGGTTTCTGCATTCTGTTTGATCAACCAGAAACTTCGGAAAAATGATTGTGTTGGAGTTTCTTATCAGGCTGGAAGGCAGCGTGAGTTGGACTCATAGATTAAATTGTAATTATAGCATAGTATTTTTGGAGACTACTCCCCTCCTTCATCCCCCTCCCCTGCCACACATACTTTTTATTTAATAATTTCTCAAGGCAGTCTGTGATTGATTTTATCGAAGGAGTTAGGAAAAGGAATTTGGAATGTTTGACCAGATGCTTTGGGTATAAGAGAACTGCTGCAAACATTAGGGACTATATGCAATGTGGACAGGTGAAGGGTGTTCAGTGATTTTAACATTATTAGGCTGTCTTATCTCTTGGCTGTATTCCTTTGTTCCTTCCTCGAGAGAGTGCATCCTTATCTGGAACATTCACAGAAGGACTCCATGATAGTCAAGGGAGCTCTAGGAGGCATAGTTCATCTGACCTGATTTAAATGTCTCTTTTAGAGTGAGATAAATCACACCTTGGAAATGTCAAATTTCCCCATCCATTATAGTCTAGATGACTGGTTTACAGACTAATATCTACATTTGTTCAGATGTGACCTATTCCTCCTGGCCAAACCCTGCTTATTTTGGCAGCAAGGATTTTCAAGATTGAACCTAAACTAGTTTTCTGTACAGTCCACTGCTTGGATTTTGGGAAGGGAGAGACAAAGCTGTTACTTCTTCCCTTCTCTAAAACAGTTATAAATTTCAGGCAGGCAGACTATGAGTCTCCATCAAATCAATTTGTAATGTTGGACAGATGGAGACCATCATCCTGGTTTTCAAAGTATATAGTACTTTTCCTTCAACTAGCTAATTGCTTAATATTTTGTTTTCTGTTTTTTTTTTCTTCTCTACAATGAACAGTTCCACGAAAAGTGATAATGTTTGTCTTTGTATAGTGGTAATGTATAGTGCATTACCACTGTATTAGCCCTGAAGAGCTTCCTTCTCTGATGATATGGAAGCTGATCAAGTAATGCAAGCAAGACTTGCTTGATGAAGCTCTCATTGCATGAACGAAGGATTTGGTATGTCTTGCTGTGCCACTGACTAGAAAAAAGAAGACTGGAAAATACTGTATCTTTGAACAGCTAGTGCTGCCTCCATTTTTCAATAAGTAATTGAATTTAGTTGTAGAAAGTAAATCTGTTTGCATTTTAAAAAATGTTCATTTGTTTCAAAAATTAAAATGATCTGTGTGTTTCAGGGTGAAGAAATAGTTGTATTTCAATAGAATTGTTTGCTATCTTGAAACAAATATTGCTGCAGTGCATGCAATTATAGTTGGCTATCTAAATTTGAGCTGATAATTATCTTTAGCTAGTAATTTCATGGAGGATAATCATATTTCCTTCAACATTTTAAGTAACAGATGAGCTAGAAGCTACAGGTTTTTGGCTGTAATTGCTGCTACTTTTCTATTTTCAAGATAAATCTCGTAATTAACAGCTATATTGGAATGTCTCTCTGAAATATTTCATCCTCTTAAGGAAGAACCCAGGGAAATAAGGAATAGGATTCTTAGATTTGCAGGAAAATAGTTTCTCATATTTTTTGTGTGTTTTTCAAATCAGACGGCAAGGATATGCAGGAACATTTGTGTTTCTGTTGTACTCTACCTCTTTTTTGACATGTTTACTTCAATACTCAGTAGCAAGGACTATTTGAGTTCAGGAGAAACTTGAGATTTTGTTGTTTTCTCCCCGGCTCTTTCACCTCCTACAGTCTACAGGTTACTAAGAACCACATGTGCTAGGAGTGGACCTTTAGGCTCACACATCGCCCACAGGAGTGCTCCACGATGGCAAGCTTCTCCATGCTTTGATCCAGCTGAAGGATGAGGGCTTTGAATGTGAGCTCTGTGGGCAAAAGGCGTGCAAATTTTCCTTTTCTCAGAAGGACTTTGCCTATGGCATTGCTCTAACATTAACCAAACATACTTACCTATTGGCTTTCAGTTCCTCCTGTGTGTAGATCTTTGCAGGTTACCTATGGAAATTTCAAAGGGAATCGTAGCCTCCTAACATTTTCACTATGTTTTTTAACTATTCCTCTGTTTTTCCCCTACTTAATGATATCAGGTGACACAAAAGTTTCGTTTAGAGATTTTTTAGAACCACGTCTGGGATTCATAGCTAGTGACTATCCCTCTTCCTCCAAGTATCTTCATATTATTCCTCTGAAAAATATGCTTTATTAGCACCAGAATGTGAGTTTGAACTTAATGGTGTGGTGCAGTGGAGGTCAGAGTAGAAGATCTGCTTGTCCCTTCTGGCTGCCAACTCTGAACTTTTGAACAGTCCTTATCAGGCAGACAAAATAAGCAGCATTATGTGCAGGGACAGCCCAGTACGCTCTTTGAACTGGGACATCTCACAGTAGTGACTTTAACGTGATCCCATGTGCAACTGGGGTTTCAATCTCCTTCTGCAAATGGGAATAGGGAATTCACTTAATATAAGGAGAAAGGAGAAAGGTCATGTTTCCCCTCTACCACCTACTGAGTTGAATAGACCAAAACCTGCAGGATGGTCCTTGAACAGTTTCTAGCCATATTCAAAACAAAATAAATTGGATACCTTTGACTTCAAGGTCTGTATAACCAGTAGATCTATGCTAACGAAAAAAAAAAAAAATAAAAAAAAAAAAAAAAAGAGAGAGATGGAAGAGGAATAAAAATAGATATAAAAAGAGGATTCATACTTATCACTGATGTCTATTCACAGCAGACTATATAGTTACCAAAAACATTACCTGGAGAGTGCATATTCTTCTTTAAACATTCTTTGGTGATAATAGTTTGAAATAAAGCTATATAACTACAGCAGAATCAGTTTTAGATTTTGTTGTTCCTTTGAAGAACCCTGGAAATATCCACTATATGCACTACAAATCTCAGAATCAGGAATTCCTTCAAAATCTAGAGACAGATGCAAGATTTGCAAATGCAGTATCTTTGCTGGTACTGAAATAGCCTCATTGCCCCAAAGCATTTTTGCTGCCAACAGAGACAGGAAATGGATATAAAGAATAACTGAATAAAACAAATTTGCTTAATCTGTTTTCCTCAAATTTTAAGTCTTTCATTTCCTAGATGAAGGAGATGATTTTCCTCTCAAAACAACTGTTACCATAAGACTCAAACTTACCCTTTTCATTCCAAAATTTCTTTCTATTCCTTTAATTTCTTAAGAACAAGTACAGACTCTATTTAAAGAGAACAATTCAGTGATTCCATATTCTGTATTTCAATAAGTACAATGTTTTGTCAATTCCTTACAGAACATATGGCTTGTCAGAGGAGGATTTTCATGTGCTCACCAACACCAATTGAAATTGTTTTTTTCAATTTGTTTAAAGCCCAGTTTCTTTATAGTGTGTGTTAGAATCATTCCTTTTTCTTCTTCCAACATTTAAAATCAAATATGTCTTTCTGGAATTTGCATGGGCATCTGTCTTTAGTTAGCACTGTTTTAAACTAAAGCAGACTAAATTTTCTCATTTGTTTGTGCCAGTATTTCCTAAGAGAGTTGGTCGGCATATCATGTTGCTCCTTGCCTTCCTTATACAATCAGATTATTAAATTCTGTTAAAATTTGTTCAAATATATTGCAATATAATATTGCAATAAATGGATTTACTAAGTCTGGAATGTAAGTCTTACCTATAGGCCCAGATTTCTGGGAGTGAATTGATTTTCTTAATGTTATAGAGCGACCATGTCTTTGAAGTAGAGCTGTCAAGCCAAGTAGGAGCCTACATGGATTGCAGAGCAATTGAGTTGTTTCAGAATATATAGTTATGTTTGTGAAGTGCACTGCTTCATCCCAGAGCTCTCAGCTGTTAATTCCATGTTTTTCTTGGCTGCTGGTTGTGCACACACTGTGACCGTGGGGCGAAGAGCTCTGCTTTGGATGGGCTTGATCCATGCTGAGGAAAATCAATCTTGCAATATTGCAATGTAAAGCCACTCTGCAGAATATTAGTTTCATAGCCAAAAGCTAGAGCAGCGTTATATTACTTTTCCAACTTGCATCAGGGATAAATCCCCTTGGAATAGTGCTTATGAGTCAGTCTTTTTTTCCTGAACTTCAGTTTCCAGGTATGCACCAACTATCTAAGGCAAAAGTTGTCTTCCTGCAAACATAGGTCCTGCTGAGCTCTCTATTAGAATTTCATGAGTACCTTTCCCTGGAAAATTGGCAGATTATGGAAAAAAATGTAAATTGTGGAGAAATAATTCTTTCTTTTAATAACTTAAGGTTTGCTGCAAGGCTTGTGTAGCTATATCTGTTGCTGCTGTTGTCTACTGTACAGTTAAAGCAGTGGTGCTTTATCTGTAGGCTTCTGCCACCTGCCTCGAGGACAGTATTGGAGCTGGTACTGGGGTTTATACAGTAGCTTTGATGGGATGAAACAGAAGTGAAGATACAAGGCAAAGTTCCTGAATTGAAATGTTGATTTGCTCATGTTCTTTGAAATCAAATACATTTGATTTCATACATTCAAATTCATACATTGAATACATATAACAATTTCTTGTGATGTACATTGCTTTTCTCTATACTTTTATGTCTATTTTGCTTTTAGCATACCAGAGATAATAATTTATAACTGTCAATCTATGGAATCTATCCAGTTACTTCTCTGTTTCACCATTTAAATAGCGTGCATGTAAGTCATAAAAAACTCCACAAAGAAGATACTTACAAGGAAACATGAAGTTTTTAATAACCCCCATATACAGTTATCAGCCTAGAAATCATGAATCTAAAAATTTACATAGCTACCAACGTAAGATATACGTACTCACCAAGCTAAGAGTTTCCCTCTATGCTCTTTTATGTCTTAGATACTTTAGTATCCCTTGTGATAATCTTTTTATAATGTAGATTAGCGTGGACAGTAAAAAAAGTTTCCACTTAGAACATACAGTAAACATTTCACACGAGCTGCAAACTTTGCCTGCTGAAATCCAGAGTAAGTCCTTTCAGTTCAACATGAAGGGCTGTTTCGTTTTAAAAATTTAGAATGCTGCTTGCCAAGAAGAGATTTTACCTTATTAAGAGAGCTGCATTCAAGCAAGTTCTTTAACTGCTGATCTTTCTAGTCAGTTGTGATGAAGTCCAGTAGTGATAAAATCTTTTGTTTATGATAAATGTCATGGAAGATCTCAGCTCAAAACCCTACCTCAAAAAAAAGTGTTGATGTTATATTAACAAAAAAAAAAAAAAAACACTTCTCTTAATTAAGAGCCTAATTGCATCATTACAGTTTCTTGCAGTATATTTCTGTTCCATTGCTGTGTTAAATATATTCTCCTTGTTTTGTGGTTCAGCTTTACTGTGCTTGAATTGTGAATATTAAAGCTCAATTTTGAAGGTTTAGATTAAAGAATCTAAGGAACAGGCACGTGTATAGGTGCATGTATTGGCATGAAGAAAAGATTTTCCTGCATTTCCTATGTCATGTAAATACTGATGTATTCATGGTAAAATGTTTTTTTCTGCATATCAGAGGTATTTGATATTCCCACAGAATTAATAAAATATGAAGTTAGGAACATTAACGTAGGAATGTATTTTGGTTACTGTTCTACTTTTTAGCACCTTGCCTTGTAAGAAGCTCAGAATTCTCTCCTGCGTGTTTTTGCTCTGATAAAACTTGTTGCTATTCAGAATAATATGCACATTTTATTTTCTGTTTTTCTTTTTTGTTGGTTGTTGTGTTTTGGTTTCTTTCTGGGTGGCAGAGCGTCCTGCATTGGAGTTGCTAGTGATTCTTAATAAGAGTATGTGTGAACTGAAGGCCTATGCTATAGACTGTGTAAGATATATCCACAATATGAAAGCATGTTAGCATAGGAAGGTTATGTTAAATATTTCAGATAGTTTATTTAGGAGAATCAGTATCAAATTTAAATGCTGCTTTAAACCCTCTAGGCTAGACACTGTAGGTCTTGTGAGAATGACGCCAAAAAGCACTTTGTGCTTCTGTCTAGAAATACTGTGGTCAGGTTTCAGTATAAAAATCTTTTCATAAAGATTTTTTTTTTAAAAAAGAAAACATGTGGGATGGAAGATGGAAATGTGGAAGTAAAACTCATCGATATTTGAGAGTCATGTAACAAACAGAAAAAGCACAAGAGAAAATCTCCCCTAGAAGGTGGAAGACGTTAATTTGTTGTGCTGCTTAAGTTCATCAGCCTATGCTGAGTCCTAGGAATCTGCATCTAATTATACCATAAACACAGTCTGTCCCAATGGATAGTATCAAATGGGACAGTGAAACAATGCACGGTAATTCTGTGTTTTTAATTCTGTGTTTTTCTCTATCAGTTGCATTTTCAGGCCTTGGCTTTACCACCTTCTACTTAGCTGGAAAGCTGCACTGCTTCACGGAGAACGGCCGGGGGAAGAGCTGGCGGCTCTGTGCTGCAATTCTGCCTCTCTACTGTGCCATGATGATCGCCCTGTCAAGAATGTGTGATTACAAGCATCACTGGCAAGGTGAGCCATGGAACTACTTTTTTTTTAATTGTTTTTTTTTGCCTTTTTTTTTAATTAGCCTTCTATGGTTATTTTTTTTTAAATTGAATTCATATGGCTTAAAACATTATCATGTTAGAGCAGATTTTTCTTGCTGCTGGGTCCATAAAAGGGTGAGAACAGCATTTCACAGAATCACAGAATAGTTGAGGTTGGAAGGAACTTCTATAGATCATCTTGTCCAACCCCCTGCTCCAGCAGGGACATCCAGAGCGCGGGGCACAGGGTGGCATCCATGCAGGTTTGGAAGACCTCCAGAGAAGGAGACTCCACAGCCTCCCTGTGTCACCCTCACAGCTCTGTCACCCTCACAGCAAAGAAGTTCTTCCTCGCATGGAGATGGAACTTGCTGTTTTTCAACTTATACCCATTACCCCTTGTCTTATCACTGGTCAACACTGAGAAGAGTTTGACCCCATGCTCCCTACATTCTCCCCTCAGGTACATAGCCATATTGATCAGATCTCCTCTCAGTCTTCTCTAGACGAGTTCTCTTCTCTTCTGGTTCTGTTACCTAGGTCATCTTGACTTTATATGGTATTACTAATAAGAATATCTCAGTATCTGCTTCATATTGGTTAAATATTGCTTACTTGATATATTTTCTAAGAACTACCATTCCATGTTAGGCTTGGTTACTCCACCTAGTTTCGACTGTGTACGCTGTATCTCTCTCTCGCCGAGCACTTTCTTTTCTTGTACACAAACTGTCAATATACCAGAGCAAGGCTCAGCCTGTTATTTTTTTTTTCAATTTTTACGCTTTTTTTTTGTGCTCAGACAGTATCCTGTTCTTGTTACAGGGCTCCTCCTGCTCACAGACATGCTACGTTGGAGAGAGCATCCAGCACAAGGCTGGTGAACATGAGATGCTTGCCTTGCCAAGCTGGTAGGCAGGGCAGAAGGCAGGTTATGAGTCTTGCACACAATATGTAAGCCTAGGCTTATCTGAGGTCTGTGGTTATGCAACAGAGAAGAATGAGTGAATGGGAAAGTGAATGCATGTTTGCAGTATGTTATATGTCTTGGTAAGGATATGAATTATTTATGGAGTAAAACACGTGCTATGAGGCAGATAATATGATGTGTTTTATATATGATAGAAGCAAACTACACCCAAGGGATTGTGGTTGCATCTCTTACAGCTGCTCATATTTTTATCTTTAAAGTTTATGTAGATGGAGCTGAAAATACAGATGTATCTTCCCCAGATAAGTACAATGCTGGCAGACATTGCCTTGCAGGTGACCTTAGCTCTAGCCTGAAAGACCTACATTCTCAAGGGAAAGACTAGTTCACCCTGTAAAATACAACACAGATGCTCAGACCTTGTCTTTAATGCTCAGCAGGCTCTGCCAATTGTTTTAAATTACTTGTACTGGCTTTGTGATAGGCTTAACTATGCTGTTGGGAATGAACAAGGACCGTAAGTGTAATGTACAGGGCTTGGTGTGCTGTAGGTGGGAGATGAAATGGAGTAACTTTGCATTAAAGAGTCATAGATTGGACTCAGGGCATCAATACTATGAGGTCTTTATGAGCTCCCTTTGGTATGGCAAGAAAATGTAGCATCCAAAGTCTTAGTGTTGATATGAGTGAATTTTTAGTGCGTTTTGTGTACTGAAAACATGACTCTTTTTAAATTTCTAGTCCTCCATGTGGGTTTCTAGTTTTGGAAATATTATTTTTCTGAGTAACTAAGTGGAAATTTTGCAGGGATTTCAAAAAGAAAAAAAAATAAAAAGTGAAGTAGATTCCAACAAAATCTAGCCCAGAATTTAACTACATTCACAATTAGAAATTATTTATTCATATTTAACTTAAATTGTCTTTACTGACAGGTAAGTTCATATTTTGCATATCTTTCCCAAAGGGGATCAGAGCAATTAAGCACTATTCTCTTCATAACTTTGTATGATGTCTTGGTATCATCTCCTCAAGTTTTGTGTATTCCTGCTGTGGAAGGAAAATGACAGAGAGTTGCAACATCTTTGACCTGGAATAAATCTAGTTTGCT
>JAVCKT010009145.1:0-41196 GCA_032273925.1 Rhynchotus rufescens | reverse complement strand
TGCCACAGTGTCCAGAAAGTGCCCAAGACTCCTTTCCCACCCTCTCATTGTATTGTAAATAAGATGCTGCCTCAGAAAAGAAAGAGTTTTGCATGCACTGTCTTGCTGGTTTCCTGGCTGGAGCAGGGGCTTGGGTTAGGTTAGAAGCAGCTATTTTTAGTGAGACAGAGCAGGAGTGTTTACACTGCAGGAGCTCACAAGCAGCTATATCCTGATGACAAGCAGGGTTTTTTTTTAAGCCAGCATCAAGTAAGGACCAGATCCCGACAGCTCATGGTGTGTAGAGCAGCAAGGGCTCCCTCCTCAAAGGGAAGCTGCCCTGGAGCAGCCTAAACCTGCGCAGCCCTCGGCCAGGGCTCCTTCCAGAGTCCACTTGCCCAGCGTGACGCTCGAAGGGCACAACCTGCACTGGGGAATTGTGATTGAGAACGTTCACTGACATTAAACTGATAATGCAGATAGGTATCTTTTTGTGAAATTTCTCTCAAAATTTTGCTCTAGTCTTTACATTCTGGGACAGCTGCACGCAGTTTTTAATCATGCAATGAGAAAATCTGAATTACTACTGCGTTTCTGGAACCCAGAAGTCAAACACATATTAAAATCACTGCCTATAGGAACTTCTTGGTTGCAGAAACCCTACAGAAACCCAGCGTCACAGTTTTCAGCACCCAAACTGAAGATCAGAAGTGTGACAGATACAAGTCACTCTTTGGTGTGCATTAGCTTCCCTAAGGCATAGATTACACCCTTGGAGCAGCTCCTGCATACAAGCGCAGAAATCAAGCAAGGGTAACGCTGCTTTAGGATAAACTTTTAACACAAACAAGTTGTTCCCTCGACCAACTCATTTCCTGAAGCAAAGAGGATGCCCAGCCTCACGCTTCCCTTCACTGCTTACACTGGCTTTGCGCTCCCAGGCACTACTGGCCGTGGCTGCAGAGACCACTATTTGCTGTAGGATAACAGGTTAACTCTGGTAGCTTGGCCTGTCCTGGGTATGGACCGTAATGTTTTGCCCAGATATGCACTGCTGCACAATACAGACCAGAAGCCACATGGTATTTTCACTTAGGATCCTATTCTGAGGTTAAATATCAAAGTCATTAAAAGGACATAACCTTTTTCAATAGTACCTGCGCAATTAAACCACCGCAAAGATGTTGGTTTTAGAATAACCATGTTACAAAATAGGATCCCCAGGTCTCTAAACTGGCCTTTAGCAAAGGGAAGAGGAGAAGGAATCCTTAGGAGCCACGCTGGTTTCCTTTGCTGACAAACCCCGAGGACTCGAGTGTCCCCAGCAAAGCGGTCCCTTGCCAGGCACCCAACTGCTGCCATAAACACAGCCCAGCTCGGAGATGCTTCTGAAGCTGCTGCAAACCAAAGCAGAGGTTGAGAGTCTTGTGAAGGGCGTGCAGGGCCCATGAGGAACAGCTCCAAAGCTGGAGCTTGGGGGTGGGTTTGTGGAGCCCACAGGTTTCTCCCTAATTAGGTCTCAATTTGTGTTCTGCATTCCCATGATTTAGGCTGTCCCTGCACATCACTACTTGTTCTCCCTGGGCAGCACTTCATTAAACCTGTCTGCAAACCGTCCTATCACTCAGCACAAGCTTTGGCAGACAAGGAGCCCTATACTCTTTCCTCAAGCACGGGACTCCCCTTCAATCACAACAGGTCACTTGTAAAGAGCAAAGCTGAGTTTTCCTGCTAGAACTCATTTTTCCCCTGTAGTTTTCAATACACTCATTTTAAAACAGAGAAGTTTCCTCCTTCCTACCACTGCTTCCCCTTTCAACAAGGCAGCTAGTGTCATCTTTGTACCCAGCAGCAAGTGTCATCACTGATGACAAAGCCTTGGAGAGTTTCTTGCAATCTCAGTTTGGAATTTTGCTTTATAATAATATTACCCTTCTTAAATATAACTCCGTAGAGAAAAAAATGTAAATATTTAACTACACTCACATATGCAAAACACTTTGGTTATTTCTATTATCCACCTGCATAGACTGTTTTTTAATACACACTCCGTAAATCATACTGCTGCTAGAGAGAACTGGGCACTTTGTTCTGAAGAGCACTGACTTGCAGTAAGTTCCACCATGCTTTTCTATTAAAATTCAGTAAACCAATTAAAATCCAGTAAACCAAATCTTGACTTCTTGGGTTTTAAGCAAGTTTCTTAGCATCAGTATTAATAAGATTACATTTGTGAATGTGACCATTTGCACCATCTCATCTCCTAACAATGAAGCTGAAAGACAACGTATCTATTTTCATCAGTATTTAGGTATTTAAAGATATACACAAACCCAAAGATTTTCAAAGGAGATCCATTCTATCAAACCAATTCTATTAAATTGATTCTATTAAACCAAATACAACTTCTGTGAAGAACAGTAGCAATGCCACTAGATCTGCTTTTAGTGTTTTTCTCGTGCTAGAGATGAGGAAGCATCAACATATTCCTCATTTGTTTACTTCAATTAAATTGCTTAGAATTTAAGAGCCAAGGACCAAGGGCAGAACCCCAGCTTCCCAAGGCCAAGCCTTTGCATGCAACTGAACTTATCAGTTCCCCAAAAGATGAGCTATACAGAATTTCTCAAAATAATGACAAAAATCAACCTGTACAGTGGTACAGAAAAACACATGAAAATACATGGTGAGAGCACAGATGGATTTAAAGTTGTACTGTAGGCAACAAAGACGACATTACAATAAAAATATTGCAGCCACTGCTTTCTAAAAGGCAAAATCCCGCCAAGTGTCAAAGATATTAAAAGACTTTGTCCTGCCCTGATGTCCAAACTCATGGGCAGCACAAGCAGCAGCCCCTGCGGCCCTGTTGCTGGGGGAGAGCAGCTATATTGGGAGCAAACAGGAATAACCGCCGCGTGACGGAGCGCAGCTCCCGTGCGGATCAGCACCGGCGGCAGGATGGACGCGCACACACACAGTGGTGGCTCTGGACGAGCTCCGGCCTAGGGGTGTTACAGCCGCCAGGGGATCCATGGAAAGCCCTGGCTTTGCCGCAGCCCCTGCTCCCCGGTGCAGCTCTCAGCCCCAGCTTCTCCTCCCGTGGGGCACGACGGCAGCACCGCGCCCACACACCCTATCACAGCCCCAGAGGTTAAGTCATTCATCAAAAACAACCACCCGAGCTGGGCACATCCACACGAGGCGGATCGAGGAGAGGCCGCCACGGCCCCTGCGTGCGCAGGGCAGGAGGCAGCAGCCCGTTCCCTGGTCAGCAGCACATCCCATTCCTTCAGCGACGCTGTTCCCCTCACAGCCAAGACGTGAGGCACATTTTCCAGCCAACGCCCCCGACTCTCCCCCACCGCTCCGATCACCCAGGAATCAAGTGAGATTCTCTGCGTGCCTCCAGCTTGGGCCTTACTCGTGCACCATGACATCAGCGCGTGCGAGGAGCCAAGATTAAGGCTCCATCTGGGACGAATAACATCCAGGCACATTGTGACTTCTCTTGTTTATACACACTGGCTAAGTATGCCTTGGTGGGAGATGAACTAATTCAAAGATTTATGTCTCCCAAGCCCTCCTAAACAACAAAACAATATTGCACATTCTG
Organism: Rhynchotus rufescens; assembly: GCA_032273925.1. Classification (NCBI taxonomy): domain Eukaryota; kingdom Metazoa; phylum Chordata; class Aves; order Tinamiformes; family Tinamidae; genus Rhynchotus; species Rhynchotus rufescens. Next base: position 37,601 of record JAVCKT010009145.1, on the reverse strand, counting down.
GAACTTCACTCTTGCAGCTTGCCTGCTACAAGAGGGAGCTGCAAGAGAATGCACTGTTTACAAAAGCTATAATTGAAATCCGAGCAATATGAAAGTGTCTACAGATTACATCTCCATTTTAATGTAAACAAGTGGAGAGGATCTTTAACTGTCATGTGTCTCCTCCAAAATTTATCATCCCAAATGAGAACTTTTATGAGACGCTTCCTCTTTCAACCAGAGGAGAGGGAACTCAAAAAGTCCGTGTGAAGCGAGGCTGCTGTCACACATGGGAAAAAAGGACTTTCAACAGCTGCAAGTTGGGTGTCAGCAACAACTCCAACCCCTTTCCTCCAGAAAGGAGGAAAATACACTCGGTCTGTCATATGGACAGCTTGTGATGCTCGCTGTTGGAGCCTGGGCCTACCTATTGTAGCATCAGGGAGAGCTGGTCATCTTCCTAACACTCTGATACTGCATTTATTTTGCATTTGAGAACGTTGTTACACTTGAAATAGTTGTACGAGCTAAAACTCTGATTAGCGTTACTAAGTTAAGATAAATATTTACACTCGCACAGACACCCAGTGCTGGCTCCATGTCCAGACCAAGCTTCCCCCACAGACCCAGAGGTCCTGCTGACGTCCCCTCGTTCCTGCTGTCCAACCATCATATCCAAGGGGAGCAGGGCGATGAGACGAAGGAGCCTGCCAAAGTCCAAAGGAGGCTTAAAGCAAAGGTTTAGGAACATAAATCTCCTCTACACTGTGGGTAAACAGTTGCATACAAATAATAAAAAATAAAAATAAAAAAATAGAAATAGAAACTCTACCTGCTGAGGACCCAGTAGATGTGCTCTTCCCCATCATGGGGGGCATCTTCCCTTCCCTTCACAGACATTCCACGTTTCCTATGGCACGTGGGAATGCCACCGGCGTGCTGTGTGACACGGGCCACAGGTCCTTCTAAACAGCTTTAAACATTAAATCTACCATATTCACAATTTATAAGTTGCATAAACTTTGGAATATACTGCATCTTTGGGAAAAGTAGTAATAATCAAATGGGCTCAGTGAAACCTGTACTTTTAAATACTGCGTCCCTGCTCCTACTAAGCTATCGGCTCCGGTGTCCTGGAAGGAGCAGGGGGTTCAACGATATCCTTATGGGATATTCTTTCCAGGAATATCTTTTCAATGACACAAAAGTAGGCAGAATGAATATCCTCAGCATCAATTCAGAAAAATCAGATAACATACTACTTTCAAAGCAATGGCTTCTATAAACGAATGCCCTGACAATAATATTTAAATTTCATTATCTGTTTTTCTTCCATGTGACTAAATTGAGGCCCAGGGAAGTGAGCTCATCCTGAATGCTGGGAGCCAAGCTCAAAAGCAAGTGACAACTCCTGAGCTCCATGATTTATCACAGCTTAAACAGACTCTCAAAACACCAGTAAAAAATCCAATACCTCTGTGTAACAAATTACTCTGATAAGCAAGTAATTTTAAGCCTCATGAAATATTAATGAAATCCGTGTGTTGCCATTCTTGCATTCCCCAAGAAATTCATTTGGGAGAGTAGTCTTGGACATCACCCATGAACATCCTTGGATTAAATCCCACCTTTCACATCTTGGTGGCCAATATCACCAAACAAGTTCACTCTTGTGACTTTAAAGAGCAACGAGAGAGAACAACGAGAGAACAACAGTGTCCAACTTTGATAACACTGCTGGACTGCACTTTTAAATACCTTTGCTAATATGTACAGAATCTGCTTTAGAAATCAGTATATTTAAATAGAACAGGATTCAAATCATACAGAGCACAGAAATATGCACAGGAGTCCAGATGCCACTGGCACATTCAGTGCTCAGAAATGGTAAAACCACAGCCAGGGAAAGGCTTTCGTGTTCTTACAGGGTCCACAGATTTGTTGCATTACAGAAAATAAGCAATTTTTGTCCCCCACTCTAGCGATTTTTGTTCGACACACCCTAACTTTCCTTACCCGAAGTTTCTGCCCCTAGAAGGCAAGAACAAGCACATGCAGGTGCTATATTCAGCACCTCCTTTCAAGTGCAGGAGTGGTAAAAGAGAGCATGGATGCAAAACTTGCTCTACGACTGCTAATCCACTGATCTAACCAGGACAAAATAAAATATCCCAAAATAAACCAGTCCATATTCTGCACAGACACACAGCCACCTGCCCCTCCACCTTCATGATCCAAGATTTTTAGAGCATGCAGTGAAGCGGCTACCAGAAACCGGTGAAATTCTTGGACCAAAAGTTTAATTATAACTCCCAGAATCCCCCCAGGAGTTACAAGTGGATTAGAGAGAGAAACAGAGTGAGCAGCAGCTCTGGAAAGGACATGAAAGCACTAAACGCAGTCAGCTGTACGGGAGATTAAGTGTGGGAAGCTAAAAACGTCCATAACACAAATGCCATTTTGGGCAACGCAGAGAAGACAGACAGTGTGTAAGCAGGCAGAGACATTCCTAGTTCTGCTCCAGGAAGATGAACAACTTAAACACCTCTATGCGCTTGCCTTGCACTGTGGTACTGTCTGCTGGCTGGCAATATTCCTCTCCATCCAGCTGCTGGGAAAAGCTAAGGGGTTTTACCAGCTTCAGGGTGGCTGTCCGCAGCACGAGAACACCCCTGGCAGGTCCAACACTCCCCTCGGCTGCAGCTTTTCTCAGACAGGCTCCGGCAAACACAGGCTCAGGGGAGATGACAGCGGGCTGGGAACTAGCAGCCCAGGCCCTGCTGCTTCGGGCAGGGCTGCCCATCGTTCTGCTCCTGGGACAGACAAGGGCTCTGCCTCGCGCTTTCTCAGGGAATGAGCAGGTAGCACAAGGATACCTGCAGTTGCCATCACCATCCTTGGGGTCTCCTGCACTGCCCAGTGTCAGCTGAGTCAGCTCTTCTACTTCAAAAGCTTTCTGGTGACATCTGCAACCCAATGGCTTAATGAGAAGTGAAAAGCTCTCTGAAAGCTTCTGTGCTTGCAACATTAAAAAGCTTCATGAGAAAAACCCAGGTGGTCGAGGAATACCATATGCACCTGCTGTTTAATTCCAATTAATTTATTCCAGGAGAAAGCAGCATGTAGAGTGTATTGGCAGGAAGGCAGAATGAGCAGGCAGATGCAGGTATCATCGAGTATATAAACAAAAATTTGTGTTTTGAGCAGAATCCTTTCAGCAGAGCCACGTGTAGCTGGTCACAGTTTAAAGCACAGCTTTATTAAGAGCCCTGCTGGCATTCCTGAGGGAATAAGAGGCATCTTGGTCATAGAAGCCATTCTCACATGGCACAAATCTGAAGGCTCTTACTGCCTAAAAACAGCTCGGGTAAGACTTGAAACAAATATGCAACATCTGCCTGTATATTACAAGAAATCACGTTGACAGCATTAATATTGCTGCTGCAGTACACAAAGATCAAATGAGGCGGTTAATCCAATAATTTCATTCCAATTTAAAAATACATTTTTAAAATTAAAAGCATCAGTTAAAGCTTCAGGAATAGGCTGAAAGTGTTAAAGCATAACAGACCAGACCAGAGGGAGAAAATTCTCACAAAACCTGCGTTCCAGCTACGAGTAAAAAGATAAAGTGATAAATTATTCTCATTTAAGGTCAAACGTTAAAGCAGAAAAGCAGACTGACTCACACCCACTCTGCCAAGTCACACTTGCTCAGCACAAGGAAAGCACCAAGAAATGCACTTCCACCACATCAGCATATCCTTGCTCCAAAACATTAGAGGAGCAGCTGATTTACAGGCAGCAGAGCTATCTAGCAAGCAAGGCTACTGAATCGCTGCTGATGGGGATGTTCAAGGACCAGCTTAGAGCTCCAACTCAAGAACATGCTCAGGAGAACTAATCCATCTTTTTGGTAATGGGGGAAGACCAAGAACGGGCTTATTTAAGGAGTAATTATGTTTCCAAATACCAATAAGCTTGTTCCGTCACTTAGGCATATCAATGCTAGACTCTGTAAACAGAGCCATTAACAGCTTTTTATTTATTTAAGAAAAAGTTCCAAGGTAGAAATAGACTTTTAAAAAATTACATCAAGGAAATCCCATATTATACCAAGAATCCAGATAAGCAAACAGATTTAAAAGCTTACAAGAAAAAAGGAAATCATTCTTCCTCTCGTGATTGTCTTGAGAGCTTGGAGAGGAACGAATGGCATTTTATTGATTCATGAAGGCAAGCTCATTTCTACCTTAGAACTTTGCTGAAATGCTCAAATACACAGGGAACCAAATAAAGTAATACAGAAAAAAATGACAGGATAGCAATTCAATATTCTACTAAAAGAAAAACTAATTCAAGATGACAGGTTTGGGAATCTACCAACTTCCAAGTCAAACATTCAGGCTCTATCATGACGTAAAGGCATCTCCATCATCTTACTTTACCTTTGACAAGAGAACACTGCCTAGAAAAGTCTGAAAGCAACTTCACATTCCTTCAAGTTCTCCCTCAAAATTCACTTCTCCTCCTCTAGGGTTTATTATAAAACACACAAGTGATTCACAGGTCTGCTGTGATTTGTACACGTAGTAAGCTACGAATAGCAGACATCATAGGATGCTGGTCTCCACTATATCCTTCCACAATCTAGTCTGAACATTTTTAAGTATTTAAAACCTGTTTCTACAGATAGTAGCAAAAGTAGACAATAACCAGCACACACAAACCAAGAGACTGTCTTTCTACATAATCTTCAGATACTCAGCAATTGCAGTTGCCTTTGGCCTGTTATTTTACCTCCAGTGAGTACATCTGCAAATAATGACACTGAATTGATGGGTACACTTAGAGCATCGCTTTGGAAGCTATCCCTGTGAAAAGCGGGATTTCTACGGGGTATAAGAGCTCTGCTCTCCTTAGTAATTGGGGAAACCAGGGCTTTTTTCCCCATCCCCATCCTCAACCCCCCCGGATGGCCCAGGAATGGTTTGGTGAAGCCGGCAGGGCCCGGCCCAGCGCGCTGACCTGCTGCGATCCGTCGCCGTTCACCATGTGGGGCATCATGGCCACCTCCCCGTTCAGCAACGGCGGCAGCTCCAGGGGAATCTGGTCGGTCATCATCATTGTGACGTACATTCATGGAGAATTTTCCTCAACGGGCTTCCTGGAAGAGAGGCAGCAGTTAAGGACTCCGGAAAAAAAAAAAAGATTAAAAAAAGCTGTTTGCACTGATTAGAGAAGTGGGTTTTAACTGTTGGAGCAGCATCACAGATAAGTCAGGTTATCACGCAAGATTTCAGAAAGCCAATTCAACTGCTTGATACAACAGTTCTTGAAAACACACCACATGCACCATAACTAAACGTGTTGCCCATCGGTTTTACTCATAATACTCACAGTTCTAAGCCAATAGACATCCAACACACAGAGAACAGTGCCCAACTTCCACTCACCACTATCCAAAGGTCTCTACTGGAGTGGGAGGGACAGCCTACACCAAACACCTTATAGAGAGGACAACTATATATAGAAGGCAGCAGACCATGATGAACGATCTCACTTCACTACAGGCATCTGTAGTGAATCATACATCATTTTCAGCACAACCCTCCCTTAAAAGCTAATTGCTTGAGGGGGTTACAGTAGCACCACTAAAACTACAGAGTGATTGCTTAGTAAAGGCAGACCTTAACTGAGCATGAAGAGCATCACCACACTGTTTTACGAGGCAGCAATCCAGTTCTTTAAGGTGCAGCAAGGACCACCTAGCTTATCCAGGCTTCTGCACATGAACTTCCAAGCAACACAGAATAGCTTCCTTTATCTTCCATGCCAGGGATTCCCAAAGAGCTCCCAAACACATCTACCAAACTCAGGGAAACAAAACAATAAAAAAGGAAAGATTGAGACGTAGTATTTTGGTGGAGCTCTTTAACATAACAGCAGAGCCACAGAGCACTAGCAGGGAGGTGAATCCCTGCTGCCGCGGGGCTGAGCCGCCCCACCGAGATTAGCACGGCTGGTTCCACCGAGTCTGCACGCTGCAAACCTAATACCCTGCTAACTAATCTACCCCCAAGGGCTGTTGCTGTTTAATTTTAGATTTTAAAGTAGCTCTTTAACAGCTCGGTCGAGAAACAGACTGACACATGTGTGCGCTTCATTTTTATCCACTTTGCTTTGCGCGTCTAGGATAGGGTCCTTCCAGAGCTCGGATCCCATCACCTGCAGAGTGGCTCAACTACCAGGCAGACCAGTAGCTGGGACCCCAATGAACGAGGAGGAGGAGGAGGAAGGGCACATGCGTGATGAAGGGGCCCCAAAGTGCCCGTTTTATCCTTCTCTCCCACGCTTGCCCCTTAGGGCTCCGCAGCAGCCGGAGGCAGACGGCGCATTCGCTTTTCGGAAGATAGGCAAACGCAGCCCAGCACCCTCAGCTCAACTGAAGACAATTTTCATTGAATTTGGTACCAAATTTAGGCTGCCTCTCGCAGCTCTTTCTGATGCTCCTGTTAGTGTGGAAACGCCATTCTCCTAATTGTCACTTCACCAAGCTATAAATAGAGACCATCTATTTTCATCTGCCTTTCAATGAAATTTCTCCTTTATTTGAGACTTAATTACAGGACAGAAACTCTCAGAAAGCTTGAGAAGCAGTGCTAGCACTAAGAAAAGGATATTATATCCTTTATACTCTATAAAAAGGCTCATTTTACGGCAACATCAATGGTTTTACCCGACGGTGCCTGGCGGTGTCACGGCATCATCCCCTTGGTTAGCTGCTCCAACGGCGCCTGCAGGCACAGAGAGAGGAGCAAGGAAAACCAAACCCGTCCTCGGCACGTGGGATCAGGTTCCCGAATGTCCACCCCGATACAGCAGCCAAATCTCCCTGGCTTTGTGTAATCCACAGCTCCCAGCTGCCGAAACTGCCGCGTCTCAGACCCACCTGCTACGGGGGCTTCAGAACCTGCCCAAGGACCAGAGCCTTTGCTCAAACCATTCTCCTGCCCCCTCGGGTTTCACAGTGTTTGCAGTCTTTATCCCCTAAATCTTTTAGGCATCATTACGTAAAAGGCCCCGGTTTGGAGAAAGATGAGCAACAAAATAGTCACATAACAGCTGGGCAGGGAGGCAGCAGCTGGGAAGGGAAACGCGCTCCTGTCCCCACCCCTTAATGACAGGGAAGAAAACTCGACTTTCCCAGCCATGTACTAAGTTCTTGGGACTGACAGAAAGCCTAATAGTGACATCAATCCCAGCACAAAAACAGGGCTGGGCAGTTCGAAGCAAGCAGACATATTCAGCTGGTAGCTATACTTCTATCTACACTCATAATCTATAAAACTACACAGCTATTTATAACTTTAAACGATTTTAAAAGGTGGCAAAGTTCATAGGACCCATTATAAACACATGAAACGCCTCCCCCCTCAATGACACGCTCCGGCTGAACCCAAAAGCCTCAGCTTTAACAGACTTAAAGCATCACGCCAATTTTCTTAGGGAAAAAAAAAGCCAGACTGTAGCTTGAAGCAACATATTTTCCTAGGAATATTTCCATTCCAGGCACAACAACCAATATGTTGACATTTATTTGCTATATGTCATTATTTGAAGTTTTACAGCCACATTCCTTTTGCTTTATTAATGGTTTCTCACTAGGACCATGTCTACACTTGCCTCTCTATAAAGTGGGGAGAAAAAGGGAAATTAAAGTTTCTTTTTTCGTCGTGACCAGCACCGCTCCACCAGTGGCAGCAGTAAGACCAGCAAGGGGACCAGCCACAAGTGCCTCTGGCCCCAGGCCCTTTATTTAGACAGAACATCACGTAGCTGAAGCACATGCAGTGCTAGGTGAGACGGGGTTAAAACATCCACCACAGGACGGGCAGACTTCACACCAAAGCCAAGAGCTCTGGAAACTGCTTCACACACTTATTTTTAAGCTTATTCTCTCATCCATCCTATTCAAAATATAAATTAGAAAGGAAAACAAGCTTATTCACCAGAAATTCACACTCTTCCTCCAAACCAAAGTTTCTCCTACCCGAGGGGACGCTTCATTAATACAAAGAATATGAGAGGTTTCAACACAAACATTTTTATTCCCCCTGTAAATTCAGGGGCATCAATGGAAAAAAACACTACACAAGGACCGAAAGAGCTAGGTCACATTTCAGGATATGAGAACTCTTCCTCAGTTAAAATACGAGCTGCCAAATACCAACCCACAGCTCTTTTTTTTCAGGTACTAACTCAAATTTGGGGTTTTGTCTAGAAAGCTGACTATATTTAAATTTTAAAAAGATATTTCCTGTGCGTCTACATTCCCTAGGTTTGGCTGGGACAGACCACAAAAATGCCCGGACTCCGAGAGGCTGCATTTCCCTGTCTAGCTACCTCCAGGAGTACTAGAAATCTCAGGGTTTCCAGCCTTGCTCCTGCTGCAAGGAAACAGGAATAAATCTCCAAGTTTTCTGCTGTTTCTCAACCCAGCCCAAACTTCTAAATCTTGTGGTGTTTGCAAGTTACTGCTATAAACCCGCTTTTCAATTCAATACTGCAGTCTTCTACTGATCACCAAGATGACTCTAACTTTCCTTAAATTAATTCAATATGTGAATTAGTAATACATAAATTGGTTGCATATGGCAACAGAGAGAAAAAAAAATCAAAAACAGAAGAACAAAGTGTAACCATCTCAACCCAATGTCCATGTATGGTGAATTACTATGACCTCTCCTTAAATCCCCAAAGCAGCTTGAAGCACATTGAGATAACCAAGTGCAGTGTTCCTAGAAGGTTTGACCCATGCTGTTAATAGAGGTATAAGCCAGAACTCTTCTCTTTTCGTGTTTTTTTCCCCCCCCTTCTTCTACAAAAAAAAGGTCTTCCGGTTAAGGTAGACAAATACAGAAAATCTGGCAAAACAGTCCTAAATGTTTCGTCCTGTAACTGTTTTCTACCCAGGCTAAATTTTTATCTAGTTGCAACAAACTATTAAAACCTACCGAGTGCAACGCTCTGCTTTTTACCAGAATCCCCTGAAACTGTGAAAAGTTCTTGCACCACATAGCAGGTACCTTTTCAGAGATGCACCTTGCCCAGTTTATTTAAGATATAAAACCTCCGCACCAAGTGCATCCCTGCACTGCTGCAGGGCTCAGGGCTGTTCAGTCTCACTGAAAAGTGAGGAGTCCAAAGATACATCAACCTTAGTTCACTACAGAGAAGACCTGAAATAGGCAATATAAGACCTTAACAAGGACAGTTCCCTTTAAAACAGGCATTTAGCCTAAATAGCAACTGACAACTGCACTCAGTTTATACACACACATTAGTGCAGGCACACGGAGCCCAGAACGCGCTCTCAGGGGTTCATAAATAGGCAGAGGCAGCACTCGGATTTTCTGCTAGATGGATACTCAGTCATGACAAGCAGAAGTGACTGAAACAGACCTGAACGTGGCAGATCTGGACACAACCCTCGTGGCTACCAGCCCCGTTCCTGGACTAGCCCATGCTTCTCCCATCGGCTTCCCAGGAGAGAAGGATCAAACGCTACTGGGCAGGAATCTCGGAGAAGACGGAGCTGCTGCTCCGCTCTCCCGCCCTAAGTGAGCAATAAACACGTGATTGTCATAATCTGTAATCATAAACTACTCCAGCTTTACGGCAAAACCTAACTATTACATAGGATTAGTGGACATGATACCACTCAGCCCTTCCTCCTGCCTCCTAGCCAAAAATTAGCCCCAGCTTTCCCTATAGAACTGACTTGGACACTGAGAGCAGCTTCAAAGATGAGTAAAACTCTTACCCAACACAGAACAACGTTCCTGGCTGAGCGTTCAAAACCCTGGCGTGCCCATTGCAGAGTTTGGAGGGGGAAGGAGAGGCCTGCATTCAAACCATGCATTTTTCCAAGCATCAGGGCACAGAGTTTCATCTGAGTCCATTTCGAACACTTTTTCACCCATTCTCCACATAATAGTGAGCATCTCCTTTGGACAGGGATTGCTACAGGGTCTTTCTGGGCCGTTTACAGAGGAAGAGGAAAGGCAATTCACACACAGACTGAGACATGAGAGCTCTGGTTGAAGAGCTTCTCACTTGAGGTGCGACTGTTGCCTCCTCACTACGGCTGTTCTGTCCTGGCCCTTCCTACCAACCTGGCCTGGGGCAGATCAGATCCGACACCAGCCAGTTCAGAGGCTGCTCTGCTCTGAACACAGAGCAGAAGCACTGATGGACGTGATGATCTTAAAGGTCTTTTCCAACCACGATGGTTCTGTGATTCCCAACATCTCACCTGGGCCAAAGGGCCAGCCCCAACACCGTGACCAACCCAGGGCCTCTGCTTCAAACGCAGGGTTATTTTCAATAGGGACTAGGGACAGCTCCCCCAAGCCACTTGGGCAGGCTGACTCACAGATGCATTTTATTGTTGTCACCAGAGAATTGCTTAACACAGCTTTGCCATGGGCACAAAAAACACACACACACCCCAACACACGGAACCACGGCCTCATATCAGAGGGAACCCTGCTTTTAAACCACAGGAGCAATCACTGCTTTACAAAAGTAGGCCCTGATTATGAGGGAAACTTCAATATCTCTAGAAGCAATCTCATTCACCAAGAGACAGTGAGATGGAATGACAGAATAGGAAAGTTCTTTCAACATCCAGAAGTCATTACCTGCAGCACAGATTATTCTTTCATAAAAAAATAATTCACACTATTACTTAGTATTTGTTAGAAGTTTGTATAAGGAATTAAAAAAATTGTATAGTGTTGTAGGGTTTTTTCCCCCTCTGAAGATATCTTGAATGAGCTCCACCACAGAAAAATAACTACAAAAAAAATTAAATGCACATGACTACATGTACAGAGAATATATATATATTATACACACACAGACTAAATACTCAGGCATGTAAGGCTGCACATACTCCCATAAGCTTATTTGCCCACAAACACACACAGAGAATCTGAAAACACTACGTGAGCAACCGGGAAAGCTGCTGGGGTGGAGGGGAGTGTGTTTTGGGCACATTACCATGAATGCTGCTGCTTGCAAGAGCTGGGAAAGCTTACACAGAGCCCAGGTGCTGGCTCCTACGCTTTGTGCAAAGCGCATCCCAAAGGAAACTGCATTAAAAAGGTGCACAACACGGTCCTATTTGCATGGAAAAGCAGCGGATGAAGCTCAGCAGCAGGTCTAGCTGCTCCCAAAAGCTCTTGCCATGGCTGGCCACTCCAATTCACCAAGGAGGAGTAATCATTGCTCCTGGAAAAAAGCCTCTGAAGACATGGGCAGCACCTGGAGGTGTGCACACAGATGGCTGGTCAAGGCACAAAGAGTCTGGAATTTGTCTTGTCTGAGGCATGTTCATTAGCTCAGCTAAATCACATCTGTCTGAGGAACGACTCACAGCATTCTTTCTGCATTTAATTGCAAACACGGTAGATTAATTTGAAAGCATCCAAACAGACAGGCTTATTTGTAACAATCTAAAAGAAATATATACAATTTTTGAAGTACATTATAACAGAAAAACTGATGGGAAGGGATTCATACCTGAAAAGCAATCTGGTATTTTAGAAAAAGATAGTAAAATGACTGCATTTCGTCTCAGCACCAAGAGCATTCTCTCAAAGCAAGAACTCTAATTTTGACCACAAGTTAAGATTTGAAACTGCACTAATTTTAAGAACAAGTATTTTCTAATCCAATCAATTACAAACTCCTCAAATGATTCTACCTCAACTCTGGGATGAAATGGAGTAACCAAAACAGCCTCAATTCCTATGTGCTGTCACACCTAGAAGCCAGGTGAACGCTTTCCCACTTTGAGAATGTATTTACATGGTATTCCCGTGCATAACCATAAGCACAAGTTCTGTGTGTAGTGACAATTTTCCGACCCCGTTTCTCCTGCATTCCACACATTTTGCATTCATTTCCCTGTTTTGATTATCATAAAAAATAAATCATAATAAAAGTCATAATAAAGTCATAATAAAAAGCAAGAAAAAAAAATGAAGAGAGTGTCAAACAGCCAAAAAACACCAAAAAATCCACACTATTACCTAGGCAGAGGGCACCGAGACCATGCTAATGCTCTACAAATACAGGACTTCAAAAACCCATCAGAAGCGAGTGCTAGGAATAAAGTGATTAGGTTAACTAGCATTATGCAGGAAATTGTCTTATTTCACAAGGCAAATCAATCTAATCAACATATAATAGCTCTGATGAAATACCAAAATCAGGTGAGCTGATGCACAAAGGAGCCTTTTACCAAAGAAACATGACATGGCACTAGTTTCTTCCTGTTTTTCCCGAGGGGAATCTTGTGAAACTCCAAGGAAATCCAGCTCCCATTCTCCTAGGGGCCGTAAAGCTCTGCAGTTCTAACTGCCGCGGGACAGTCGTATTCAGAGAGAAACACAAGAGCACCAGGCTTACCTGAGAGAAGGGCACCAGGTAGGCACTGAGCTTAATAAAGTCACTGGAGGTTCACAGGAGGCACATCTGAACAGAAAGGCACGAGCATCCAAGCTGAACCAACTATTTCACAGCATTCTCCTTTGTGTAAATACTATCGTAACACCAAGGTGAACTGCTCCTCAGACCCTAAAATGTGTCAACACTCAAATAGCTCCTGCTTTTATGCTCACATACAATAAAGAAAAGCCTTTATGCAACTCTTACCACATGGATTGGTCCCTGTGCCTTCTCTTCAAGCAGAAACTTAACATTTAGTCCATTTGCTATTTATATTCCTCCTTCCAAGCCTTCACACCTTCTTTCCTCCTCTTCCTCTGCATTAATCACAACAAATAAACAGGTCTCACAGGCTATTTTTTAAATGGCACCAACTGATACAGTCATATAAACAGACAACTCAGGCTCACAGACCTCAGTATTTCACACCATTTCTTTCTAGCAGCAATAGCTGCCTTCAACTCTCCTTCCACAGCAGTGTCCACTGGTGGCATCACATCCTCACACAGCAGATTTCTAAGTGTCTAAGGATAAACTTTGCTCTGGCCTGATTTGCCTCATGTAGCAACTGCTTGAGACAATCGTTTTAAGCAAAATTAATCTTTGTAATTCCAAAACCACAAGCCTGGTCAAGGTCTCCAACAGGCTGAGCTGCTCCTGCTGGCCAGCAGTTAAGATGCCCAGAAGGGGAAGGACACTGCCCACTGATGATGCTCTTTTGCAGGTTACCTCCAGTCAATATTCCCTCCTTTTTCTGAGGAAAATGAATCAAAAGCAAGACAGACATTCAGTAAGCTTGAACACAGTGTCAAACACACACCAGGGTATTCCAGCTACCTGCTTGAGAAGCAGCAAAAGCCTTAAATCCAGACCTTCACCTGTGTGCAACCTGGGCCCCAATCCTACGGATACTTGCACTAGGGAAATCTTTATGCATCACGAATAGTTTCACCAGCACCTCTGTACTGAAGTATTAACTTCACAGGACGGGGGCTCTTGTCCTGGGCACATGCAAAGTCCCTGCAAGAGCAGAGGTTCCTGCAGAGCTTCCAACCAGAGGGTCACCCCTTTCATGCTCTGCCTTTCCTCCCACATTTAACAGCTGAGCACCGACCACGGTTTCAGGTCACTAAGCGCCTCCCCTTCACCTCATCTCTCAGAGCAGCAGCATCACAGAAACCTGCTCGCTCCTCTAGAACTCCCACCTTGCACCAAACCCCAAAGAATCTACTCAAGTCAAGGGGGTTCAAGCACCAGCTAAGCACTAAGAGGAAAGCCAAGGCTATCTGCCCTCGGCATCTGCGCGCTCCAGGCGGGCGTACCAGGTTTCGCTGGCAGGCAGGTCCCAGCACACCTTTGTGCAGCGCTCAGGCCCTGCAGGAGCCGCAGCCCTGACAAAGTGCCCCATTGTGCTGCTGTGGGAACCGGCGGCACCCAGGGCTCCCGCGGGGCCGGGATGCGGGAGCCGGCACCTCCGCGGGCGGCCAAGGCAGCGCCAAGGCGATGCCATTGTCAGCTCGCGGGCTCCGGGTACAAAACACAAGCAAGCAAAAAACCGCCCGCACCAGGAGGAAAAAATACAATTTTCCCTTCATCCGCAGTTACTTGATTTTCCCCTTCATGGTTATAAAGTATGGAACAAAATACCTAAGCTTTAGATGTCACAAAACAGCAGCGGGTTGGGGCTTTGCAAGTTTTGGTGACAGCAGGGTCTGTATTTACCTCTAGAGCTCTGCTGCAGTTATAAACAAAGAAATAATCTATCACACATCGAGGGAGAAGTGACCTCACTCCTCAGATCAAAATACAACTAAAAGCCACTTAATGTATTTCACTACAGAGAACGGGATGATGCACCTAGAAACACGCAGAGAACTTCGGAGCTCACGGCAGTTCACAAAAGGAACTGCGGTTTACTCCATTAAAAACCCTCATTTAATTTAATCCCAAATCCTCTTTTTGCAGATTTAATTCACACTCCCCTCCAGGAAAAGTCAATTCATCCAGACGGTGGAAGTCACAGAGGCCAAAAGCTCGTCTAGAAACATAAGTTAGCTGCTGTCCTTGATAGCCCTTAACCCAGAGGAGCGTCAGGCCGCTCCTGGTGCGGGGCAGGAGCTGGGAGCACTTTAAGGAGCCCACAAGACCTGCTGGTTCCCCCAGGCAACCCCAACGCAGCAGTTAACGAGGTGTGAATAAGTCCTCCTCAATTAAGATTTCCTAGTATTTCAACTTTTGACTTCAATATTACTGCTTTCAGCACCAGAGGAGCTCAAAAAGGGAATAACACCTTAAAGCTGCAGCAAGAGACTCTTAACACACCTGACACTAATTACATTTCACACCACGGAAAGTGTCTGAAGCCTTTCCTCATTATACCTGCAGAAGTTAATATACATACCAGGGCCCAAATTGCAGAGGTGCAAGAACATACAGGCAGTAAAAATAAACAAATCTATGCAGGCAGGGAAGTTCTGCTCTTTAGAGGTGAGCCAGGTTTTCCACGATGGGAGGTACCCGTATAAAAATATGCAATTCACGTGAGATCATCAATAAATAGATGAGACCAGAAGGTGCAAGTCCCTTCAAATGTAAGGAAACCTCCTCAAAACCCTAGCTGGGAGCATCCCAGCTGGAAAAAGGCAAGAGACACCAAAAGGCACCAAAAGGTCTGAGAACACAGGAAAGGCCAAGTCTTTCATTTCTTCTTTCTACCATACCTTGCACAAATATGAAACGCTTCTTTACTAGCGCATCTGCTGACACTTCAGTGTTTCCTTGCCTCACCTTGCTTATCTTAAAAGAAAACTAGGCAAATCCTGATGAAGCGAACAATCCTATTTTAAGTTTATGCCCTTCCAGAATGACTTCCAAATTAAGTAAACATACAGTATATTTATCCTGCATTATATTAGAAGGGGAGTTAAACTACAATGTTAAACTACACTTGGTAAAGCAGGGGAGGAAGGGATCTCAAGCCCATGCAGCAATTCTAATATGGGCTCTCAGTACCAACTGGTCTGCAGAGGAAAAACGCCTTCCCACACTCTCAGATATATACCTGTAATATATATATATTCCTACCCCACTTCACACTCTGGATGCTTTTTGCATAATCATAATCCCAGGACAGTACAGAAATGCAGCCTGTTCTTTTCTGCTTTGCTTTGCTACGCGAGCAGTGCAGAGCGTGGCCGGCCAGTCCTCCCAGCCTCAGACAGCTGCACAGCATCTCGCCCTCCTCCCAAGGTTCACGAAGGAAATTCCCTCATCCTTAATGAATTCTGACCATTTTTTTCCACTGCCTGACATGATGCTTTGGACGTAAGATTTTTCCCTAATCCTATTCTGCATTCTTAGGTATCGCTTTATCAAACGTTCTGGCGAGGTCTAAGGCAGAACTACTAGGTTGGTAAAAATGCAGATTTTTCAGGGGAAGTACTAGAGTACAAACCAGCTATAGGGTGTCATAGATCCTTTCCCCTCTAGGAAGAATCACAGTGGGAAGAGCACAATTCTGGGGCAGCGGAGCTTCTCATCACGTGCTGGATCAGACCTTCTCCAATGCAGGTCTCCAGCTGACCTGAGGTGACTTATTGGTACTCCAGCAGCACTCGCAGGTGGGTAATGCACAAACAAAACAAGAGAGCTCCCTAGCCAAAATATTTACACAGGTGCAGCAGACACAGGGACAAGAATTAGAGTAAATGTGGAGCTTATAAGATACACTATCCTATATAATGCCACATTACTCTTTGAAGTTATTTACTGAGAGGTTCTCTTCGTCTAACTATAACAGTCCACAAGGCAGAGGCCATAAAAAGATGTTTAGAACATATAAAAACTATCAATGAAGATAAAAGGAGGTATAACAGGTGTATAAAATTCACTGCTAGATCCAGGTGAGATAACTGCTCCAACAGCTTCTCCTGGCAGCTCAGCCAGCCTGTAGCCTCCCCTTGGAAACTAACTCTGCCCTTATCTAATCACAGGGGCTCGAGGTCAGCTCATAAGTGACTGGGCTCCTGCGTCAACAGCTTTCCTGCCATGTGACTCCAATCACTGCTTTAACTTGAAGGATGCTCATTAATGAGAATACTCATTTATACATACACACACAAAAAATATAAGATTCTTAGAAGGCTAAAACCACGTTGAGAAACACAGAGTTCAAAAACTAGGCGAAGTCAGAAAGCAATGAATTAAGAGAAAAACCTTTATTTTCCCTCTCATTTTCCTGGCTGTAACCTGCTAAAAAAAATCTGTAGCCCGACAGTCCTTTTAGCCTGAAAGGGAGACGAGCCCGTGCACCAAATCCTTACACAGCACTTGCTTCAAAAGGCCAAACGTGCTGCAGGACTCGACTCTTGCCCCTGGCACATACCAAAGATTCCAAATATTTTCTTACACCACTGCTAAAACGTCTTCATCAGCTCGGGGTTTCTGTTTTAACTTGTCTAATCTAGAAACGCAATCTCGGAGTGGTAAATTCAATGCTGTTCCAGGAAGACTTTCCTTGGCTGCTGGGTGCAGAGAGAAAATAGGGAAGGATGCTTAACAAAACTCCTGCTATTTCCAAAAACAAAGCCCAGCTATAAACACTAAAAATGCCACACACACCTACCAAATTCCTTCCTCTATTTATCTGCCTAAGAAAGATCTAAAGGGGGCACTTGATTAATGCCTCCCCTCTTGACTACACTGGCTTCTTTCTGTAAATTTTGGCAGATGGCTAAATATATGTTGCAAACTTTCAGACATGTCTACAGGCAAAAGAATCTTCTATGAAAGTGCTTGTAGCTAGAAACAAAAAACAAAGGGAAAATTGCAGTAAACACCGTGCTCTCATTGTGTATAGCAGTTATAAGTCTTTGTTAGAAACAGCCATCCCAAAAAATGAAGCCACATTCACAAGATAGAGTGAATTATAACTCTGGTTCGCAGGAGGAAGCCACACAAACTGCCTCACAAAGGTATTTTCAGGGCAGGAAGCTGCATTTGCTGCAGCGCCCGAGCAGACAAAACACTCTGGTTTCACTGAGGGACTAAAGCCATCATAAACCACCCATGAAACTCTGCTTTATGAGTTAGGCTTTAATTCATTACAAGACAACAGCAAAAAAACCGCAGCAAACGCTCTTTGAGAGCAGTTTCCCTCCTAATAGTGTTCACAATTTCCCTTTTCTAAAGGACCTAATAGTTAACTAGTTAACAACTAGTTAACAACTGCTGCATGTTGTTCGGAGAGATACAGACTATTCAGTATACTCATTAGGACTGCGGGTGATTTGTAGCTGCATAAGAAGTCCATGTTTTTTCAGTTTTCCAGGGCTTTCCTATTTCTTTACTCCCCAAAAGATGGGAAGTCTACAGAAAGAAACTGTCTTCCACCTCTGTGACCTTAAGTGTGCAAGGGGATCTTTACATAAAAATACTGTTGAAAAATAAATTCTTGTGGCCTGGAAATGTCCCAAGCAGAGGAACTGCTTTATGATACTTAAGAAATTCCACGTTTTTCCTTATCCATCATTGCACAGTTTTCAACACGCGCGCGAGCACATACCGCGGGCCTAAAGGACGACGGTGCCCACACTCCTTCCACAGCTCCACGTTGGAGGCCCAGGCCTCATGGTTTTGGTTAGGGCGGCCCTTTCGGCTGCTCCTTTCCACCACACTAACACCAGTCGCTGCCTTGCGGACCCAGCCGGGGAGGCTCCAGCTCACAGCACAGCCCGTCCTTCCCCTTGCTCATTTAATGGTCTGCTCTTACGGAGGCGGCTCGGCCTTGCCAGCCAGCCCTTCGCCCCATTTCCTCAACGACAGCTCTCCACAAAAGCAAACACCCGGTCAGCTTTGGGAGCTGAGCCCACGGCTGCAGGCGGCAGCCCCAGGCGGCAGCGCGCGGCGAAGCCCAAGATGCCACCTCTGGAAAGAGGCAGCCTGATAAACGTTCTCACTATATGTTACACAATTTCTCACTATACAGAACTGCAGACATAAAACTTGGAAGATTTTTAAGAGATATTTCTAAATGCTTTAAAGTGTTCCTTATTCTTCTGTTTTAAAAAACACATTCAGATTCAGAGTATTAGCAATACCACACAGTATTATACAGCTCTTACACTTTTTAGTGTTTGCTCTTCTCCATTTAAACAGTCCCTGTCTTTATGAGAATATGGTTCTTCATTCATGATTTCACTGGAGACCACCAGTTCATTTGTAAAGCACTTCCAAAACATCTGCTACTATTTTCAGAACTCCAGAAACAATGATTCTTTTTTAAAGTGTTTCAATATAGCCTTAACCAAAGGATATTTTCACTTTAGTCAGTTTTACTTGCAACAGCTGACAAGCTTATGGGAAAAATAAATCCATTACAAGCTAATGTTCCCCATACATTGATGTTTGTGCCCTGATTATATGTATATGTTAAGGCACTCTCACAGCCCATCAATTGCAGAAGTCGCTGCCTCCTCCCGCTCTGCTCATTGCTATCCAGAATGGAAAAGCAGCCCAAGCTCCTCGACTTTACTTACAAGGACTCCCATTACATTCCGTTGCCTTTTCCTCTCGTATCAAAACATTCCCATTTTACGAGTTTAGGACCAAGGCACAAGCTGGCACGTGAGTGTACATGTGTGCACCAGCAGCAACAGCAAATAGCAACTTTGCTGGGAAACCCTTTAATCTCCACAGTAGCATTATATGCTATGGAGCTTCTAGCTCCATATTTTTACATTAATTTTATTACTTCGCTCCAGCCTAAACCTTGGCTTTTTATTACTACAGTCCAGCCTAGGTCTTATAAGACCTAAGCCTTGCCAATACTCTGCTCACCAAGCCCTCTCCTCCTCTCAATCCCAATGCCTGCAAAACAAACCCAAACAGGCTGCAGACTGGCCAACCAGCTGGGGAAAACCACGAATTTGGTTGCAAAACAGCTGGGAAAGGGGCTAGTTGGCAGCCACTCCAGCACGCAGCTCACACAGAGCTGGGCCTGCCCTCCTCTGCCACAGGCAGCTGCCCCACACGCTCACGTGGACAGAAATAATTAAATAAAACCACACACTTGTCAATGCTATCTTTATTATACAGTCAGTATTGAAATATGCTCCAAAAATTAAGATCCTACCAACACCTGAGACGTCTAGCAATAAGAGCAGTCACCTTGTGAAGTCTGAGAAGTTTCTCTTCTCACCCGCAGTGGTCAGTCTTCTCCTGACACACAGAAACCCACCAGCCTATTCTGATTTGGTATTAAACAGTCAATGATATTGAGATGCCCTCAGCAATTCTGCTGTGAGTCCATATCCTCAGGTAATGGCCTTGACAGCAGGACAGAGACATTCACAAGCTTTTGTCCCGAGAGCCAGATAGCTTTGCTCTCAAACAAGCATCTGTAGCAGAACTCCCAGCAGCTTCCAGGGATCCGAGACTGCACTTCCTATTCCTAAGAAGGTGGTTCCTGCCAAACAACAGCTGTTACACTTTTTGTTATCTCCGCACACTGAAATCCATTTCCTCAGAATTGATTCACTCTTACTATTCAAGTACTGAGCATTTTTTCCCAATCGCAGCACTCCCTTTGAAAGACTGCTCTACACGAAGCTGCTACCTTCTCCAAAAACCAGACACTTCCATGCACCGAGTGTCCCTCACGGCTGCAGCAAAAGTCACTTTTTTGCCTTTTATTTAACGTCTGTTTACCTGAGCTTGCTATTTTCACTGATGAACATCTACCATAGAGGTTGCCAACAAGCTTTGACTAGACCGCAGGAGAGGAGCAGGACTTCAGTGCAACATCTGCTCTTACACAGTTGCCTAAGGGGCACGGGCAGGGAAGAGAGCCAAGGCAAGTAGAGAAGGTTTTGTCCTTAGGTGACACTGAGGTATCCACACACGCCAAAGCTGCTCTGTAATTAGCCTGTTCTTGGGTTCGTACCCTTAGAGAAGCTAGACAAGTCTATTTAATCAACTGAAAATCAAATAGTTCCAAAATAAAGCAATTTAAGTAACTAATTAGCTAAAAAGATGTGGAATGGAAGGAAAATGAAGTGTCTAATTAGGTAGTATCAATGTTGAATGCTTCAACAGAACAGAGACCTATTAAAAAACTATTTCCTAATTTACTCTAAACAATTTAATTAAACACTACTATTGAGTAACAAGAGACAAAAGGTTATTTTCCAGTTCCTTAAGTAGCTATAACAAGACTTTAAATCTTTCTGGAAAGGTTCAATAAGGTCTTTTCAATCCATAGATCTTTATCTGATAAGCAAATACCACAATTTTGGGAAAAAAACCTCTATTGAAGTTAACTGGCAAACTTGAACCACATTCAACATCTTTATGACTTCATCTCCAGCATCTAAAAGAATTCTACTCGATAAAATTCATTTAAAGATAAAACTGTTATATTTTTATTTTCCTTCAATGTCCTTGCAAACTGCAGACCCTGCCATACCTGCAGTTTCTGCTTTCATAGCAGCATCTAAGTCTTCAGGCATCACTGAACAGCCTATTAAGAATCCAGAATTGACAGGTATTAATTAAGCAAGGAAAGTTTTCTTTAGAGTCTCAAACCCCCTTACTCCATTCTTACCCAGCAAAGCTCTATAATCCTATATAGGAAAATATCCACAGGGAATTAAACCAATGCAGGGAGACACTCTAATAAGACGTTGCTCTCTACACAAACACTGCTCTCACTAGAGCCAGGTGCTCTGGCAAGCTGGAAAAGGGCTTTCTGCTGGACTTTCTGCTATTTACTTTAGATTCAGGTAGAGCAGAAAGAGACTGCGTTATTAGAAACATATCTCACGCTGTTTCAACTTGAATCAAATTCCTGAACTGCAGCATTTAGATGAAATAGATGATTTGCTCTCTTAAACTCTTCTAGGACATTACTTGGCTTCCTCGCTCCCTCTCACATTATCAATCACGAACGCGCAATCCCAACTGAAACTACTGAAGGTTATCAAGTTTCTGACAACATAACAGCTTAAAGTGCAACAATTTTAGGGACCTATCTTGAAAACAAGGAAGCTGCGCTGATCTGCATCAGAGGCTAGCTACGTGCTTGTCAAATTTTTATTTTTATATGAAAATGAATAATAGCTACTGAGAACAAGCAACAAGATGATGATGCGGGAAAGACAAAAGCTAATGGAACATTTCTGACCTCAGAACATAAAGTCTCCTTAGAAGTTACTCCAAATTCAGTTTCGCGGAACTTAAATGCCAAATATAATAGATGGTTCTGATTTCCCTTTCCAGGAATTCCATCCCTGACTTTTTTTTTGATAGAAAATAGACCTTCACTCTGCCCAGCAACAAAAAAAAGAACATCCAAAAATCCTTCCGTGAGTCCTGGAAATAGCAACAGTACATTTTACAGAGAAATGTTGTTACAGTGTCAGCAAACGTTATCCACGTATATTTTCCTTACGAAATCAATAACACACACATACATTTCCAGCATTGAGCACCAAGCACAGTAAAATTCTGTCCTTGCATAAAACAAAGTTCGAGTCTCACTGAATCAAATGGAATCCCTTTTTCATAAAACACATTAAATTCTGGGGTATTTGCTAGTCTTAGCAGTGGTTCCATGAAATAAAGGCAAATTCCTTTGCCATTACACAGAGCTCCCACCCTGCCAGTGAGCATCCCAGTTCTGCTCCACGGCTGCACTTCAGTCCTTCAGGCCACCCTTCGGCAAGACCAAGGCAGCTGCTCAACGTGGATCTCAATGATATAAGTGACAGGTCACCAGCGAGCACAAGTGCAGCGAGAGCCCAGGTAACTCTGCATAAACCCAGCTGAAACCCATGACGTTCAACCAACACCTTTAGGGTAGACCTCTCTACACAAGGAGAGGGAAACATGACCCAAGGGCTATGTTCTTAGAGACAAAACACACAGATTTCATAAAGCGACGCTCTGTTTCTCAGCACATTTCCTTTTGGACAGGCTCTTGTATCTGAGACTGCTAACAAAGATGCTATTAAAGGAGATGGTATCAGTAATTCCCACAGTTTGGTACAGATCAAACACATGAATACAGACCTCTATCACAGGCACCTTTCCCTTACTAGTTCATAACTTGCTCACTCTGTTTTAGCAAGAGTTGTGTTCTGGCTTCAATGTGTGCTGCTCTTCCCCTTGTAAGGACAGGAGTCAAACACCCAAGCAGGTCCCTTCCACTCCAACATAGCCTGACTAGTTCAGGCTTTAACATAAGCAGACTACAGCTCAGCTGTGTTCCCTCTGAACTGTTGCTTCTCTCTTACTAATGCTGCAGTAATTACCTCTGGCAAAAGGGAGACATTAATTAACAAGCAACGGCCAACCTTTATCTATAGAACTTCTCTTGTGGCTGACTTTCAACGTCCTTAAGCAGTTACTAAGGGCCAGACTTGAGCAGTGAATAATCTGGAGGCATTCATGCGACCGCATTAGAACACGTATTTTGTAGCCACATCTGAATGATGTGGGGCAATATGAACTGCACAGGAACAGCCTCTCCCCTGCACCGCTACCTTCTGTAAGCTTCAAATAATGCAAACAAAACAAGTTGTGTGCCAGAAGCACCGTCCACAAAAGAAGCCTAGATGCAGAAAACCTCTGCATGTCGGTGTGTGCTGCCAGAGAGCCTCATTGTTTGTGCTTTTGCAGCACACGCTGCTCCAGGGAAGCCTAGGTCACTGTTATTCAGCGCAACACACTTCACATTTACTAAATACAAAGAGAGACAAGGGCTCCAGCTCAAGTTGTTCAGAGGAAAAAGAAGAGGAGAGACATCTTTAAGGTGCTTTCTTGCAGAAGACATAACAGCTCCTGCTGTGAAAAACACAGGGCAGAGACAGATTAAAAGTATGAAGAAATGAAGATATTAAAATGAATGGCAGGTAGATTAAATATTTTTAAAACACTAAAGCTGAACAAAGTTTAAATCTAAACAGGCGACCAAGCTGTTCTTTAAATAGGCACGGCACTGGCTAAGCTGTACTACAGGAACCCGCCGGTCAAGAGAGTTTTACGCACAGCAGGACACTGAGGAGCCCAAGAGGTTATCTGCAAAGCTTTTGCATTCACCTTTTCTTCATCCTTCTTATTTAGGATAGGATGTGGTGTTTAGTGAAAGAGACCCGTGGACAGGGAGAACAGCCACTGTCATTTGGATTCCTAACAGAAGCAGTAGAAGAATTAAAGAATTAAAGAATTAAAAGAGTAGCACACACACACAGGCATCACCTCTCCTCTTTACACTACTGTTTCCCATTTCCACTCCTAATGCCTCCCCTCTGCTAGGAAGTTGCATAACCAATTACTTCAGTTGGGGAACAGGTCTGGAATCAGGAAGTCTTTTTATTACTGAAAAGCAGGGAAATGCTACAAGGTCGTTATGTTCATGTAGCCTCGTGTCCCTCCGGACCTCCTTGTAAGTATGACAAGGGCACAGGAGGACAGTGTCACAACTTAGAATAGCTTAGATTAAAAATAAGCAATCAGCTGTTTGAGAACACCGTTTCAGGAAGGGTTCAAGCAAGCCCAAGGCAAGGCTAGACCTACTAGAAGGTCCAACCATTACCCTGATCTTGGGCTATGCCTCAAGGAAGGGTTCACATTCAAGCAGCAGCAGCACTGGCTATAAATTACCTTTCTCCAAAGCCAGTTCTCAGGCAGATCAACTAATTGCACTGAACACAAGTGATAGGAATAAGCAAGAGGTCGAAGTAGGCCTGAGTTAAGGAAGCAACAGTGACTTGGAACTGTTTAATGTGGCCATGGGCATGGACTGCCAAGGGCATCTGCAGAGCTTCAGCTGCTGGCACTCAGAGCTGGTTACACCATCCGCATCTTTAACTTCTCCATGCCCACCTATCTAAAGGGAATAACCTGCCACAAAACAATAACCTTCCCCACCAACTAGAGAGTATCTTAAGAATTATTTGATTATATTCACAGTAGAGAATTCAAAACAAAAACTTCCTTATATCATGCCATTATAATTACAGAAGAACAGTAAGTGAATCCAAGACTGCTGACAAGGCAAATCAAATATAGAAGAAACGATGACTCGTAGCACAAAAGGAAAAAAAGTTTTTTCAGAATACATACAGAAGGAGTGAAATCTAGTAAAAGTATAAACTCATTTCAAAAGAGAGTAAAAATTTGGAAAACAGTGCCCAAAAAGCATTTAGTAAGTCCCTCCACTCACATTTTGGGAAGCAAGAGAGTACTGGCCTTGCAGCTGAGTGACCAAAGCCATGCAAAGCTCTTCCCTCCCAAAGGCGCCACCTGAGGAAATGCCCTGCTCCTCGGTAACAAATAAATCTCCATAACATCCTGATAACAGATTTAGCACTGTGCAATCAAACTGAAATATCTTAAATGTATTAAGAACTTTCTAACAGACTGAATTAATTTGTGGGTTGATTACACCGTCCGGGAATCAACTGTGCTACGGGCGCTGACTACCCAAACGGCTCCATGTGCTGCAAATGAACATGATTTCTAAGCACTGCACGAGGTTTATTTGCAACAGTATCAGAGCCGGTATGGATCAGACATCAAAGAACCATATGAATGGGTGAGCAGAAGCCTGGCACATTCAAGTTGGGCACAGCATTAAAAACAACAGCGAAAGACTTCTCACTGCAGTAGGTAGGATCAATCCAGGGAATATAACAATACTTTTTCTTCTGATGTTTCTGAATCAAAATCTATGACTTCGTATGTTCTAGCCAGAAGAGTATATTACAGGTAAGCCAAGATGACTGCATCTACTTTAAGTGTTCTCCCAGCTCCTTTTTTTAAACCTTACTATGCTGAGCATACTCTGTACTGCCTGATTACAGCTTGTAAAAATGTGGCATTTTTTAAAAACCTCTTTTTGCCCCATAACATGATGGTCTTTTATAAGTATTTCCTACAAATACCATGCAAGAGACCAAATGGGAGGCAAGTCTCTTGCCACATGAAGGTGTCAGCATTCCTCAGCTGGGAGAGTTCCGCAGAGAGACTTGAATCCTATGTGTGGTTTCCAGATCAGGGAGACCCATCAAGCCTCATTTCAGGGAATCCACTGCCTGAAACGTGCAGGCTACTACTAGGACTCCCATTCCAACCATAACAAGCAAGTATCTCCAGTTATTCCACGTTGGTGCTTTGTTTTCTCAGCTGTAAAACAGGGATAATGAAATCCATCTTCTCTGCTAAGTGCTCTGGTACCTATCAAGACCAAAGCAATGATCATATTGTCTACTCACCAGTGCTTCAGCAATGATTTGCTAGTGGAATTGACTATGTCCTAGCCAGTAGGGGCAACCTTAACCCCCAGTTCAGTGTCTGTTTGTTGGTCCACGTTACAACTTTACACCACACATTCCTCCCACAAAGGACATTCTAACCCTGGAAACACGTAGCAGAGAGCAGGGTGGTACCAAAGCTAAATCCAGCCATCCCATCGTACGTGTAGGGGTAGCAATTAACAAACCCCACAGAACGTTGTCACGTCCGAGGCCTTCTTCCATTCAGCAACGTCATTTCATGTCTCCGGGTACCCCCTGCCCAGGGCCTGGAGCTCCACGCGCGGGGCCGGAGCCCTTGCCGGCCTCACCTCTCCTCTCCGCTTCCCCCGCTGCTCTCGCCAGCTCCTCCCTTCCTGCTCTCCCACCAACACTTTAATCTCCTGAAGCTGGCTTAATTTCTAGTGCCAGAATTAACTCCTCCCTTGCCGTGCTGGGTTAAAGCCCAGCAGAACAATAAGAGTTATTTCAACATATTTAGCACCGAGTGAAGCTTTATTGAGCAAGAGCAGCCACAATGCTGGAGGCTGTTCCAGTTGTTTCACTAACTCCCTAGTCAGATTTAAAAGAGGCTTTAAATGCACTGGGTTATTGTAACTTTTAATTAGAGACAGGATTGCAGATAGTGCACACCCAGCCCCAAGAAAGGGGATGGAAAGAGAAGAGGACCAATCTGTTTGGGAAGCCAACGTCTCTTGGTCAATACAGCCCACGTTAAACCCAATGGTAACTCCGAGCTGTCCATTCACCCAGCTTTAGAAGTTAACAACTGGGCGTTTCATAACATGGAAAAAACACATATTTAATTCATATTTAGCCAGCAAGGAGGCTCCACGTTGCTCCTAATGATCCCTCCGGCACCGTTTCTGCCCCGTTTCACCTCATTCCCTTCAGCAAATACGAGGGCAGGCGCCGTGTGCGCTTACAAACCAGGCCAGCTGTTTTGTAAGTGGTTAAATGGTGGGGAGGCAGGCACGCTGCATTGTGCCCGTCAGTGGCTCGCATCCAGGAGCTGCCACCATCTGGAAGCTTGCTTGGCTTTTGTTCCTCGGCTCTGGCGCTGCTGGATGAAAACAACCTCCCCGTTCTTCTGCATTAACATAGAGACAATTAAAACATTTTTCCCTGAGCAGCTCATAAACGAAGGCACATCACACAGGAGCTAAGTACATCATCAACACAGCCTCATTTGAGGTAAAACCTGACTGTTCGGAAGGGAAAACACAAAAACCTCCCTTCAACCAGAGCAAACAGCTTTGTCAACAAGTTGCCGTGAGTCCCTGTTGCACGGGGAGCACAGGGAGATGACCGCATGGAAGGGCACTCGCTGCACGCTCCTTACAGGAACGTTAACTGCTCCCGACACAGGCTTTTCTGCACAGAAAGAGAACACCACAGGCCCGTATTAAAGCAATTTCAGCACAGCTACCAAGCAATTAACTAGATCATATCTTCACTACATGCTGATTTGGGCTTTTTCGGAGTGCTGGTGCAAACATAAGCAGCAATTTGTTGTTTGCACAGCCACTTCTGAACCTGCAGGTGACTCAGTTTAGATCCTTTTTCTTTCTTTTACCCCTAAGACTACTTCTTTCTTTGGCATTTCACACCTATTCACAAGTTTAAATGGTAACAATAAAGTGAAATAAGTTTCAATACTGTATTTCAGGATAATAACTTCCACTTTCCAGCAAATGGAAATGCAGACATTTTAATCATTAAATATTTAACCTCATATTGCGACGTACTGATTATTACTTAAATAAAAAGTTTCTCTTTTATTCTGGTTTTGGATACAACCCTCCACGCTTTACTCCAGTGAGTGACTCACTACTTTCACAGTCTTGAGAGAGACCTCTGCCATCTCCCCTGGTGTTGAAGGCTCTTTGAAACCTACCTTTTTTATTTTATTCTTTATTTTTTTTTTCCCCCCTGAAGTCAGGTTACATCAGGATTTTCTAGCAGGATAGAAACAGCAGTAACAGGATGCAGGAATGAAGTTTCACGGTGACCAGGACCATATCAAAGCTTCAGCACAGAGACCGTGCAGCTCTGCACAAACATCCCCTCCTGCAGCAGCCAATGTCCCCGAGAAGGCAAGGCCAGGTGTACATGTCCATGGTTGACTGGGGAAGGACAAGTTCCCACCTCACTACATTAGTGCAAGAGACTTTCGTTACCCAAACAACAGAGTCTATGGCATTAAGATTTCGTCTGTTTTAACACTCAAACTGATTATTGGCATAAAAACCTGAAAAAAGTAATTGTTATCATAATAGTGGTTTACTAAAATAGAGATCAGTATAAATTCGCTGTTTCATTAAGGGTTTCTGTTACACAGTATTCAAGGACAGTAGGTCTCTTTCTGTCCTCCCACTTCACTGAAGCCACTTCCACTTTTATAGTGTTTATTCATATTTGTCTTTCTCTAATACAGGTAAATAGAATAAACGTATTTCTCAAATGAAGCTCTGCAAGCATTAGCAAAAGAAAACTGATCCTTTCTCATCTCTTAAAAAGGATCCTATTCTAGATATTGGCTGCATGCTTCACAGCTAAACCACCACCACCAGGACATGTGCTATGGTCAAGGAGCACAACTAGTTGTGCTAAGTCTATTTATCCGCTTTAAAAACAACCAAAAATCCTTAATGTTAATATTGAACATAAAAGGAGGGAAAATACGATGCCAGAAGGCAAAAAAACACATACAGAGAAACAACCACACACAGAGCAACCATGTTAAATCTTTGCCTAACATAATTAGAATAGATAAAAGGAGTATTTCTCCACTTCCTCCTCCGAGCTGCTTGTGTGTATCAACAGAGTTTAGGGTCACAAAGTTTAGCTGTTTTTTTCCTCCCACTTCCATCAGCCATATTCATTTGTATTCTTCAAAAATACATCAGCTCATGACATGAGAAGCCTTTTCTAATGAAAAACAGACATGCAAAAACTGCACTAAAAATGCATATTTTATATACCTAGTATAAGCTAGTCACTAAAAAACTGTCCAGCACTCTTGAACATCTATAAAAAGCAGCAGCTTATAGGATGTTCCTCATATAAACCCCCTAAACTTTGAGTAGAGCTCCGCTAATTTGCCTTGCAGTTCCCATGGGATAACAGGGACAGTCAGAGCAGAGCCGACACGCTCATTCCCTGCCCTTTGCAGGGATCTTACCCAGGGCCCCGGAGCGATCCGGGCAGGACAGGGATCCTGGAGGCCGCACTGCACTCCCAGCTTCCGAAGGAAAGCACAGAAGACGCTTAAGCCTCACTTAGGGAGCCAGGACACCGATACACAATTTTGAGCTGTGCAAACAAGACAGTCATTTTCTATATAATTAATGGCAAACAACTCTCCTGAGGACAGGAGAGGAGGAAGGTTGACAGGTCTGAGCTGCCGTCCCTGTACACTTTCTGACTCCAGTGCAAAATCTCTTCTGACCATCTGGAGCTAGTCCAGGCACTGGGCCAGCACTTTGCATTTCCCTCCCCAAGTGAAACGACAGATTTCTAACTGCCACGTTGCTAACCTACAGCCAGAAAAAGTACCTCCTATTCCCGCCAACAATCCTCACAGCTTTACAGCTGCAGTAAGAGCCTATTGCTCTTTGGAAGGGGGATATATTAAATTTGCTCAAAGGTAATATTACTGATCAAGTCATTATATTTGTGTATTTCATTTATAGACTAGCAGAGATTCCTAAATGAAGGCAGGGATATAATATGTTCAATCTACTTGCAAACAATTCCTTTTCTTTTTCTCCAGTGCTTTCAGTCTTCTCTATTTTCTAGCTTTCAAGTTTCAATGTATATTGGAACTTCTCTTTTGTCCCCTTACACTATCCCCACAATTCAGGATGCCTTGAAAATAATAAGCTGTAATAGCAGGGGAAAAAAAAAAACAAAAAAAAAACAACAAAAAAACCCAGCTTTTTACAGATACAAACACACAAGGAAGTGAAACTGCTGATGTCCAGTCCCAATGCTTTAGGTAATGCTATACGGTCTTCATAGTAAAACTGCAGCTCTCACCTATGCACAGGCCCCAAAACCAGCACATACTCATCTTGCATGTTAAACTGATTGCGACGGAAGCATCTGAAGGGTCTTATTTAGGTTGTGTCCAGAAGAGAGTGCTGCTCCAGAAGAGATCAGAGCTCCCATCAGCTGTACTGGGCATAGAGCTTCTTGCCCCTGGTTACACAATTTCCACTAATACATCAATTTCCTGACACTGAGCACAGAAGCATAAAAATCCAGACAAGACTGTCCACCTCTGCTTGGTGGAGAGGGGAAATGGTAGAAGATGTAAGAGATAAAAGATAACTCGCGTGAGAGCTGGTAGAAATAATAAAATAAAATAGGGCAGCAAGACCATTTCTCTCATTTTCAGAAATTCTAGCGGTCACGGGTGCGCAGAGCACTGAAAACAGCTGTCACTTGCAATACGTATCCACATGACAAATGGACTTCAAATGAGTAACAACAGTTTGCTCGGCGGGTCTAAAGAACTCAAAGGCAGAGGATGTTTATCTTCTGAGGAGTCATGAAAAGCACCAATGAACTTAATCAGCAGTAATAATGATCTGTGAGAGCAGCATATGGAGTAGCAAAAATAAATATGTGCAAAGCTGAATCCGACATCCTAACTTTGCCACAAGCTGCCTTAAAAGGCATATTTATTAAGGCTGATTTTATGTAAGCATGAGCAATGTTAGCAGCACAGCACCGATCACTTTATCCTCCTTTGCATCAAGATTTGGGCAGGTTTGGCTTCAGTGCAAGCCTCAGAAGGCCTTTTTCGTCTTGACTCATACTATTTCTTACCGTGTACAACCTAAGCCAGATATTCCATAGCAAACTGTCAAAGTGCAATTCCGGATTTATTCATGAATCAAAATTTAAATATATTAGAGTTAAAAAAAATCCTACACAGAAAACACCACAGGACTGCTTTAACACAATAACTGATTATACAGTACTATGTAGAGAAGGATTCAACACGACACTATCTGTCACTGTGGATAAATCCACAGGATGGTTATAATTTCCAGGCTTCAGACACTTACCTCCACAATACTTGAAGTTAACCAGAATATATGTGAACTCATTTTGGTTTTCCCTTAGATTTTGAGGTTTTGCTGAGCTGAATTTTGATTTTATAACAAACAAACCTCAAGGATAACACACAAACAAAGCAACACAGGTGGGAGCTACCTACCTCTTCCAGCACACCTGAAACTCGCAAGTGCCCTGTACTCAGAAAATTCTCTTCAAGTCTTATTTATTCTGAAAACAGAGTTACTTTCCTAAAGATTATGTGAAGCCAGAAGAGCAGGTATTGTAATCCAAATCAATAATTTACAGTTTGGACACAGTGAGAAAACCACAGCATCAAACAATTCTGAATCAAGGCTGCATCAATATAGTTATTCAATCCCTATAAAATTAACCAACCATTTACCCTCAAACAATCCCAAATATATTTTCTGCCAGTATAAAACAGTCTCGAGCTCATCGGAGCAGAGCTGGACACACGCAGGGCCATGGAGCACCCAGCGAAGAGCGGATCGCTGTGTCCATTACCAAGTCATTTTGCATTGACCCAGGTCCCTAAGTGCTACTGAACTCCACAACTGATTTTGCGGATTCTTTGCAATGCTGCTGCCTTCCATCCTCCACATGCACAGAACATCCCTCATTTACAGAGGAAGCTCTGTACACATGCTCAGCTCCTAACACATAAACATAGCTAAAGCATTGTTCTTTATCAGACTGACAAATTGAACAGGCTGAAAATTAAATTTATTTGAATTGTAAGCATTTGGGAGGGGCAGAGGGGGTTGCCTTCACTTTCTCTTATCCATAAATAAGACACCACTAACCTTCCAGCAAATCAGCCCACTTCCAAATTGTTCTCCAAGGGGAAACCTTCTCCACCTGTGCAATCCTACCTCATTTTGCTCCTCCTTCCTTCAACAAACCTCAGCTGAGGTGTTCTCCTCTCACACACTGCCGTTCAGCCTGCCCAAACTAGTTACTGATCACAGCCAAGGAGCACCACAATTAGCACAAAACCCCGCTGTGGCTCCTGTGATTTTCCATCATATGGACTATATTTTTCTGACGTTCCCGTCTTTCTACCCGTTGCATTGGCCTTTTCCACCACATTTCAGTTTGTCTTCAGCCTGAAAGCTCTTGACAACTCAACTCCTCCTAACGCATCCAGCTCTGCCATAACACATTGCCTCCTATACACAATTTACAAAAATAGAGCCATAAATACATTGCAAACTTCTCATTCTCTTTTATATCACTCCTCATACATAAGACGGTCCAAACAAAAGCCAGTGCTCTGAAGAACAATTACTTTGCTGTTGGGACTAGTTTGGGAAAAAACACTCTTCTGAGGAGTCCGAGACACTCACAACCCAATTATTTGGGTGTCAGGAACACATTTACCATGGCCTAAGATGCACACCACTTCAAAAGCTGCTTACATTTTGGCTGTATTATACTGCTTCATAGCTTAGGCTAATGCAAGTCTACATCAAACTGTTAACAGGAGCTTGAAGGACTGCAAAGAGCAATGAAATATTCTGTTCCAAAAAGGACTGTACCAGTCTCCTCATCAGCACAACATCAAAACCCTTCGTGAACTACAGATTTTTTTGAAAAATTTATATTAAAGAATGAGAATTAACTGCCAGAAGACACATTGAAGAGGAGGTTCTATGGACAGCATCTCTATGCAGGGGTGTGTGCTTGCTTTAAGAAAAATCTAAACCTGCCTACCTAGACTGAAGCAGCCTGCAACAGCAATAATAGGAAAATATGAAAAAATATGTGCATACAGTTTTAGATGTATTACTATAACACAAGATGACTTTCCTTCAGATAAGTTATGCTCAAGTTGTTCACCCTTGACCACCTCTATCTATAGTCAGAGGCAAAAAAAATAATATTCAGGTTTTCAAGTTGAGGCACGCACATCCAGAGCCGCCTTCTCGTTCTCCTCTTGCCTGTGCCATTTCTGCTTTATTAATTTATTCTATATTAATTTATTCTAATAAGGGGATTTTTTTTGCCATACACCTTGAAAGTCATTCTCTTCTGTAATTATACTGTAAATTGTTCTGCAAGAAATCAGACTCACTAGAAGAAAACCTATTTAATGCCCTCACACATTGACAGGTGTCACTGCCTTTCTCTTCTCTGTTGCATTACAGTCCATCAGTAAACAAATAACCAGCAAAAAGAATGCACCATACTTGATAACATACCTACATCAGCCCATCAAGCACAAAGACAATCCTTACATTATATAGCCATACACTCCACCATAAGGCAACCTATAAGCTGATTAAACTTATCCCAAAAAGCAGAAAAATAAGCAATTCTGAAACAAATTAAAACAACTCCCCTCTCTCACGCTGCTTCTGTTAAGGTTAAAAAAATAAAAATACAAAACGTGCTATCATACGTCATGACAGAATTCAGCTTGACTAAAGCCATCACAAAAATATTTGCGGTACAAAATAATAGAAAGATTCAAATTATTATACAGTTTTAGCATAACCTCATGGGTAATGGAAAAACAAGTGAGAGATGGATAAACACACCGCACAGGGAACTACCTACATACTAAGCAGAACATGCTTGAAGGGTTGTTAGCTGGGCTGGAAGCACAAGGAAATCCGTCCACGACACTGCAGGCACCTGTGAGGCTCAGAGGGTCATCTGAAACTGCCGCTTACCGAAGTTTTTATTGACAGGTTCCTCAGAGCAATTTCTTTTTTTTTCTCTTTTGAAAATATTCAATATGAAGCATTTTCAAAAGCATAAAGTACAGATATTTAAATATATATGGATTCTATTATTAGCCTTCTTGGCAAGAAACTAATAATAGTAACACTCATAATTATGTATAAGGCAGTTGCAAGAGTTACATACCAAACACTGTAAGAGTGTGCGCTGCTCTGCAGCCACAACAGTTACACACTCATGGCAGAGGGGACAAACCAGCCTCGTACCTGCGATTCCAGAGAATCCACATTTTGTTCAGGTAAATCTAGAGCACAGCGGCAAAAATTCCACAAAAAGATTCCCTCTTGAACTGCTGTCATTCTGAGAAACTAATTTCCTTTGAGAAACTAGGAAGCTGTCTCCACAAAAAGGAAATATCACATATCAGTGTTAGCTGCGATCTTTGCTCTTTTAAAAAACAGAAAATACCACATTTAAATATTTAAGATTTTTTTGCTGTTTCATCTTACGAAAGTAAGACCATTTGAAACAGCTCCAGTTTAGTAAACAGACTATCCAAACGGTAACTTTCACTATAGATCACCATTATAAACTGTCACAACTCAAAATACAAATAAAAATGTTTCTTATAGCATTGCCAAGCGGCTGCTTTTTTGCTTATTTCGTCCCTTATTAGGGATAGACAGGAAGGGCAGGCATGTACACCTCAGGCTGCAGCTACCTTGCACCAGTCACACAGAACTTCACTATTACACCCTATAAGCCACTCCAGCATTTTAGCTTACTTGATAATTAAAGAGTAACAATGAAATTTTTTTGACCTTAGGCCATTAAAAGTAAGCAGTATTCTACCTGATAAGTTGAATATTTCATTAGCACTACATGTATGTGCATAGAGATGTGACAAAGTTCTGACAAACTGTTACAACCAGAAATACTGTATTTTCGAACACTGAACTACCTATCTTCAAATTTAAAGAGTGTATTAAATAAACCTATGTAGTCTTCTAACATCATACTCAGACTGGCATATTGCTACTTAAATATCACAGACACGAGCCTTGTTTTAATATTACTTCTATTTATTTAGTATATGAGAATTTCAGGTAAGTTCTCTTTATTCACAACACAGTTCACTTGTAAAGAAAGGATTCATCAGATCAAATACAGAAATCATGCCACTTGAGGAGTGGTTTAACCTCTGCACCTTTTGGAACTGGAAGGCAATCCAACCTTTCACAAATAAGATCACGAATACTCTTACAAAGCCACATTACCTGGAACCCCTAGGGAAACTCCACTTTTGAGCAAAAATATTATCAGACTATCCTTCCCCTGTGAGCTCACTAAACAGCACTATAGTTTTTCATCCAGAGCAGAGCACAGATTTAAAATCTGCAGCAGCATGTTCTGAAAGGCAAATCATCTCTCTAGCACCATTAAGAACCCCACAATAAATCACGTTTAATTAGCCTGTGCTTCATTCTGGCTCTCTGAAGTCCAGTAACAACAGGCTTCTAACCCATTCTGCATAGAGAGGTGTTTGGACTAAACTGGGAAAAGCACTAACCACCGCATCTCAACCGGGAAACGTTTAAGGAGTTATCCACGTCCAAACACAGGAGCATTCCTGCCTGTAGATGGCCTGTTACCGTTGTGTATCTATCGTCTCCTATTTCGACTGTGTTGTTTGAAGAACTTCCCTCTTCCCACATACCTTCCATCTCCAGGGACCCATCACACAGTGACACTAAACCTTGGCCGTAAACAACATTACTTTTGATATTCCCATTTCTAAAGGATTCCCCACTGCTCAGCTGGGCTGTTCCGGAGTGCAGAGAAGATCACCTATGTGCAAGTCAGCCGCTGGCTTCCAAAATCCTGCCTCCCTGGCAGCTTGCACAGCTGAGATTTCCATATGCTTCTGCTGGCTGCTTCTACTCTGACTTTATCTGCTGTACACTGAAGTCACGTTTGTTTACAGTGGTTATTAACAACTCGTAGCTCGTTCCACAAAGCCAATGTGAGATACTGGAACACTCCCTTTCCAGACTTAACACCTGCCACCCTGGCAGTCTTAGTGGAGAGACTGTGATTCTCTCCCAGCACAGCCTGAGCTGCCACTGCTTCCATTTCCCAAGAATTCCTCCTTTCTCCCCTCACACTTCTGCTCTGTTGAGAGCAGTTAACTGAATTGAGAAAAGCACTGTTGAAAGTCATTTATTTTATCAGCTGTGTATGGGTTTGGAAGCTTTTATGTAATTACAGATATTTGGTAAGAATTACATTCACCATACTGAAATTCATACTGTAAACTCATTCATTATTCATACTGTAAACTTTGCTTATGTGTTAGCATTCACCAGGCTGATGACCTCCATTTTTGAGGGAAAAGCCAAATGAACCAATTAGGAAGTTCAAATACAACCACACACAGACTTTTGCTGCATTTGTACGCATTTTCTTGCGCAAATTTGTGAGTTGCAGACGTTTCACCTTGCTGCTTCTCTCTCTGTCTCTCCTTAAGAACACTTAGTAGAATCTATAAAGAAAAAAGAAAATTCTATGCTAGGAAAGAGGTAGTGTGCAAGAATCCTCTGCAGGTCCACCAAATACCACTCGCAGAAGACAAGTGCCAGAATAAATGCACTTCAGACTGGAAGTTATAAACTTTGCTGTAAGTAAAGATAAACTGCTTGCAGTATTAGGTTACAAGTCCAGCCTTCTCAGCTATAATAAAATACCAGCTTATTTTGGATACTAGCTTTATTCCCTTCTTATACTTTGGCCAACTATAGCGCAGCAGCATGAAAAAACCCTCACTGCTGTCCCAGCAGTGACCTCGAAGCCCAATCAGCTGAATCTCAACGGTAAGAAAATAACTTCCATGCAGACTCACCCCCGAGCTGCACGAGGGCCACAAACGAGTGCAAGACACCACCCTGGGAAGAACAACACGGGACACTCGTGGGGAAGCGGATCCTCCCAGCACAGCAGAGTCCCGTCACAGCCACAGAGCACGACTGCTTCAACACTCCCGAGGAGGAACCACGGAGTGCTGAGCATCGGGAGGGCGCTAAGAGCTGCTTCTGTGCGAGACCCCAGGTGACCCCAGGAAGCCAGCCAAGAGCCGCGTCCTTACTGGTAGCGCCAGCAGCAGATCTCCTGGCTGCAGAGAGAGGCGGCCCGGGCGCTGGGAGGAGGCCGGGGTGACGGGATGGGCAAGGTGCTCTTCGGCAGCGCCGCTGCCCGTCTCGCACGGCGGGGCTTGTGAAACGCCGGTCGCTGCCGCAGGGCCTCCCGCCAGGCGCGCGCCGCCGTGCCCAGCGCCGCGCAGCCCGGCCGGCTCTGCCAAGCCGGCGCGAGCTGCAAATTCCAGCCTTTTTAAGCAAGCTCAGCTGCAAGAAAGCGTTGGGAAAACGGGGATCTAGGCTCCAGCGTGGGCACGCTTGGAATGCCATTGCCTCGCACGTTGTTACGCTCAAGTTAGGCGGGTTTAGCACCTCTGGGAACGCAGGAGTTAGTCCCGGCGGGTCCCAGGCTCCGCAGGGTGCAGGATCAGGGTACAGCAAGCGGGGTAGCGCACGGGGAACGCAGCACCCTGAATCCTTACAAACCGCACACCCACCCCTCCAAGAAAATTAAAAAATAACAAATACACACACACCAGAAGCTTCAACTTTTCCATGCCCCATCTCCCCATCCGTGAAGGACTAACTATTGCTTTAAGGAAGCGGGCAACTACTTTTAGGCACCAGACAAAGAAACGCAACAAAATGCTGAATTATCAGCCCAGGGCCCCGGGCTCCCCTCGCCCTCATTCCGCAAACACAGGCGGGATAAAGGTTTTATTGCAGGGAATTCCAGGCGGCGTTACCTTGGCCAAAACCTTATTTAAATAGGACATTTCTGGGAAACGGGGAGGGGGGAAGGAAGAAGGGAGCGATGCAGGCGCGGGCTTAATCCGGGAGGGATCAGGCTTTTCAGAAGTTGTTTTTTTTTCCGCTCTGTCTC
>JAVCKT010009143.1:14618-29573 GCA_032273925.1 Rhynchotus rufescens | reverse complement strand
ATGCTGCCAGTACAAAATTTTCTTTAGTGTTGCTTCTTATAAACATCACAAAGAGTTAATAATCCATTGTAATCCCCAAGATATATACTTCTATTTAAAGCTATGGTACTGGAAAGTATTTCATGCAATTACATGTTCACATTTATGCTTTTTCCAGGAGAACTCTGCCTCATTTAACGGACAACATTATTTTATTAAACCTACTTTATATTGTGGGTTTTCTCAGTGCTTACTATGTGGCATCCAGCTTATTTCCCATGTCATTCCTAACTGCTGTGTTTTTCTCTAGTGTATGATTTACAAAACCCCTAAGTGAATTTCCAGAGACCGTTTCCAGATGTTACAGGGGAAACGGTGCTGTCAGTCACACCTGCGCAGCCTAATTGATCCCAGGAATGAAAGAATCGCTTCATTTCCACTCGTGCCACCCGACCACACAGAGCAACCACGAGGCAGGATGGAGCATCTGTATTTTCAGCCTGCAGTAACGAAGCATCAGCCGCCCGCGAGTGATATTTTCATTTAACAGCACAACGCTATTAACTGCAGAGGAAGTGGAAGAGCCTTGACCCACGTTAAACTCCACACTGTTCCTTCAAATCAGTTCTAGGGGCAGCACTGGCCCATTCCAAGGCAGTCTCAGCATCTTTACGCACATGGCAACCTGCCTTTGATTCCATCTCTGCCAAAATAACCTCTGCTGCAGCCTTCAGCCAGCTAACTATGCAGCTGCTAGCCTGTCAGCAAACCTGGGACAATAACATTTATCTCCCTTTGGCATTTAGGAACGTGACGCAAGAGTTAACTGGTCTGCAAACTATTTTGAAGATGCAAGTATGAAAAAACAAACATACATCTATTACAAAAAGCACCTGCAAAGACACTGGTACAATCTCGGCTGGTTAAGGAACAGAAATATTG
Source organism: Rhynchotus rufescens (assembly GCA_032273925.1). Taxonomy (NCBI): domain Eukaryota; kingdom Metazoa; phylum Chordata; class Aves; order Tinamiformes; family Tinamidae; genus Rhynchotus; species Rhynchotus rufescens. Next base: position 28,652 of record JAVCKT010009143.1, on the reverse strand, counting down.
AGGCTACAGCCTGGGAATATTCCAAAGTGTCTGACTGAGCGCTGGGATGGTTTAACTGGAGCTGCAGTTCAAGCAACCGCACAGGTGCTGGGCCTGACCTCACAGGGCACACGCAACAGCCAAGCTAACAAATCCTTAGAAAGCAACACCATAAAATACCTTCTAGCCTGGCAATTCCTAGCCGGTGCCTGGGTTCAGAGACTCAATATATAGCAAAAGCTGGACGTGAACATTCATATACAGCACAGGTAATGAGGTACTAGAATAATGACAGAGCATCCTTGAACAATGAATTTATTGTTTTACCACATGTATGTATTGCCTTCTGTTGTTTAAAGAGATAAACCATGCAGATGGCTAAACTAAAAAATCCAAAACAAACAGCATTTGGAATCAGCATTTTAGATTTTGACAAATTAAAAAGAAGAAAAAAAAATGAGAGAGGAAGGAATTCAGCTCAAGTCAAGTCACACTTTCATGAGAAAATAAGGAGGCATGAAAGTTAAAGCAATGGATTAACATTTAAGGAATATGTTTCTCTCCAGGACGCTGCTCACAAACGCTGGGCTCCTTGTGTTTATAGTGACAGATGCAGGTTAGCCCTTTATCTACAGTGAATCATCCCGTGCAGGACGACACTGCATTTGTAACGTGCCTTTAAACCTCCAGATAGCAAATGTCAAAACTATTTGATCTGATTTTATAAAATGAACTTTCAAGACTTTGAAAGATAGTTTACACTTTGAAAAGAGATTAAAAACTTCTGTGTTGATCTCAAATAAAAGGAAAAAAAGTAGTTGACATGCCTTAGGGAAAGGAGCCGCAGTGCCCGCGCGCAGGCGAGCCCCAGCGGGCAGCCCGACGTTCCCTGCGCAGGCGTTCCAGCACCCATCTGAGCCTCTAAATGCCTGAAGAACTTCTCCAAAAAGAAGTAGCATTATCAAATTGCTCAAATGATTAAGGGTCCTGAGCATAATTTTACAAGGACACAGGCTGAGCTTTCAGTGCCACTTCAGCACTTGTAAGCACAAATCTTTTCTGAAAAGATTTAATTCATAGTCATCATATCGGTAGCTATCGTAGCCTGTCTTTTAGTCCTCACCAAGAGGCAATTCTTGGTAGAAAGAGGCCCCGTGACTGACTGCTGCCACTCATACTGCCAAGTGCCACCTTGGAGAGAGCAGGAGCAATAGGGCCCCAGCAAGAGGAACTAGCACTTTGGTGTGCAAGCACTTAACGAAAGAAATCATTGCGGAATTTTATTTTCCAGATCTGTTCTTTCCAGCCACTAAGGTACAAAATGTGCAGCTTACAACTCTGACAAGACCAGATCTCACCTGCAAGTAGCAGTACAACTTCCAAGTCTCCAGTACACTCTCCCCGGCTACTCCTCTTGAGAAACAACCTCAAATTTAATAGAAAAGGTCAAAGTACCAAAGGGAGAGCCTGTAGCCACGCTTGTAGGCTAAGGCCCATTTCTAATTGCTCCAAATGCTCTGTACATGAATCAGCTGAGCCAGGAGGGCGACGACAGTGCCTTTGGGGTGCATTGTGCTGGTACCCACGGGCAGAGTGGACCTGAGCAGCGCTTCTCGCAGCATCGTCCAAAGGCCACCTTTGAAATGGGCAGCAAGGGCTATCAATGCAACTAGGGTGATTAGAAAGGCAATAATGCAGAGCTGCTATTACAGGGTGTTTCATTTAGCTAAGGACTTCAAGCTTGTACACCCAAAGACACACAAACCTTAACCTTCCCAGTGGCTTCCGTGTTTGAAGGCAATATGGAAACAGGCAATTAAAAAAATAGAAGTCTGACCAAGAATATATTTTTACTTCTCTTTGGAGAGAGATATATTCTACATACAGTGATGGTGCAGTTATACAGTTGGAATAAAACAGAAACATTGAGGCTCATTCCAAGTTCTATTCCACACATTCACTATTTAAACCATTTCAGAAAAAGCATGCACTGTATTTCACTGTGAGTATTTCACTGGGTAGTTCATTCTGGAGCCCCATGTCCTCCGTCACCCGCTCTGTGGACCAAATCAAGCTCAGGAGGTAGTAAAACAAGATAGGGATTCCCGCAATCATGGCAAATTATTCATAATTCCCATTTCAAGGAGCACTGATACTGTAACACCAGTCATATAAGAAGGCAGACACAGAAAACATCTAGGGTGAAAGAAAATATCTAAGCTAAACAGCAAAACAAGTAGGTCTCACTTTGATTATAGAAGCCAACACCCTTTCCTGAGAACTTTTTGTTAGACGAAATATTGGATAAGGAAAGAAAATGATCTGTTAGACTATAGTATACAGGGCAGATGAGAGCAATGATAGTAAGAGACAGGAATGCTAATGACTACTAATAATTAATATTTAGCATTTCTAAAGCCTTTTCATCTGTAGACCAAAAAAGCCCTTATTAGAAGCATGCAACAACTTCTTTCCATTTAATAGATGACAGAATGAGTCTCTCCCCTTTACCTACATTAAGCCAGTGTATTCTGATAGTGCCTAGGGACCCGCAAGTACAAAACCTGTTTTTCCAGATTTTGCACCAAAAACCTGTAATAAAATAGTTGCTGCCCCAAACAATTTACAGAGGAAACAGGACTATGATAGGTGGGGGAAATATGTTTAACATAGACACAGCATTTAGCATACAGCCTTTTTGTAATTTTGGAGGTGTGATGGCGATCAGAAAGATTGAAGGAGGAACTAAAAGAAATGTAAGTGAAGGGAAAGAGAGACCTAAGAAAATGACCGCTGGACTGGCTAGTGTGGAGGAGAATAATTTTGGGGGGAAAACAAGAAGCACAAGCAGGATTAAAAGAATGAGAGAAAGGTGGCAAATGAGGCAAGGGAGCTGAGCAAGACGAACAGCTCGGATGCTGCCCTGGGCAGGGGCTGCCCCACACACGGGGACCCTGCTGCCCGCCCACGACATCGGGCTCCAACCGCGCGTGCTCCTAGGCCAGGCCAGGCGCTGAAGCAATTAGGAAGCGAATTAGACTAGACTGAGGACGAGATTTCCGTTTCTTTGTGTGTGCATTTGTGTGCATGACTGACCCCAAGGATAGGGGTCCTTTTATTCTCCAAACTAGCAGATGCTGCACTAACCTGAAAGCTTAAGGTACTCTATTCAACTGGAGGAGGACAGTTTGATTAGGCTAAGCCTGTATCTGCAGAGCTATGACAACAAACAAGTGTTGAGGGCAAAAATACACAAAATATCTAGAACAAAAAGCAATATCCTAAAAATTATTTACATTACCACAGTTTCTAAAAGATCCCAAAACACTGGACACCCTCACAGATACATATGGTAAGAAAGTGCTGTATTGCAGAGTTTGTCATGTAAACATACATGAAAAACAAGAAAGAAACACATGCACAGAGCAGGCAAGCAAATTGCTCAAGTCATTGGGCAAGCTGATGGCCAAGAGAAAAACAAATAGAAGTTCTTAAGTCACAGCATCAGACAACGAGGAGCAATCCAATTCAAACCTTTCAAGAAGCTATTGCCCATAACTGAGACAAACTTTAGGCCATGTGAGAATGGTGGCTTATTTCTGTCCAGAGTCAACATAAACTAGTTAATTGGTCAACTACAAGTCAACATAAACTATAGCTGCAAGTCAGCTGAAGTCAAACCACAACTAGAAATCAAAACTGACACTAGCAGTCAAGTAATGGCCATGGGGAAAAAAAATATGGATGTCTGAAAATAGTCCAGAAAGAGTCAATCAGTGTTTTCAGAAAGTCTCCCTAGTCTCTTTAAAAAGAAATACAACACACAAAACTACAACAGCTATATAAAAGTACCTGAGTTAAATCCAAAATAGCATCATAAGCCACTACACTCATTTCATGAGATCAGGCTTTTTCCTACTAGCCTAAGAGCTATATAAGAACTACATGCTTTCCAGAAAGGTCAGCTGTAAAACTGCTTATTAAGGGGAAAAAAAAAAAGGCCTTATTTAAACGACATATGGAGGGTAGGGTCTTTGTGTAAAAGCCCTTGAGAAAATTAAGACAGAATACTCAGCTGATAGGGAGCTAATATTATTAAAAAAAAAAAAAAAAAAAAAAAAAAACACCAAGACAAGAAGATTCTTAGATTCACAGAGCAGGGATAGGAGCATTTATTACCTTTCTGTTCAGCACCACTAGAATCACTGCAACAATCCTGGGCTCTACAACACTGATAAATTAGAGATGGCTCAGAGAAAGAGTAGTTAATTAAACGATGACTCATGGAAGGCAAGCTCAGGAGGATAAGGAGTCACCTGGTTGTGATGAGTTAATGTAAAACAAACATTTGATAGCACCCAGGTAAGCACAAATCAGAGTTCTGCTACAGGGAGGGCACTTGTGGCTAAAGCCACTGCTAAGTCTAAATAGTTCCACTGTCTAAGGTATAAGTGATGTTCTTCTACCCTGCACACTTGGAAAGGAAAGTGCAAGTTTATCTAAAGGGTGTACCTCACCTCTGAGGAGAATACATCCAGTAAAGGTCTCTGGTTTATAAGTACATGTTACCCTGAGGGCAGAAAAATGTCCCAGCTGCACAAGACACATACCTAACTTTCCCTTGTGCCCAGGAGTGACAAGATGTGACTTTGAAGAACAACAGAGAGTGATTTGGTCTTTTTATATGTTAGCGTTAGCAATCTCTGCTCATCTTCTTACTGAAGCAGATGAGGATTTGGGTTATCCATTTGCTCCTTACCTGTGATGGGACATATGGCCACAATCTGGTCACACACCCTAGCCACAACATATGATCAGCCCCACAACCAAACTATTCACAGCCACACTTAGTTCCAAGGCCAGAAGGCAGAGGGCTGATCACCGCAGCCCTGTCCAGATCCATCATGTATGGATCTGACAAACCAATTATGGAAGTTTGCTGCTATTCCAGTTGATCAAATTTTAGTGTGATTAAGTGAGGCAGCAAGCCCTTAAAATCAAACTTCATAGTGAATCTTAATTCTGGATCAGACAAAAACTCTGTAAGCAAGGTCCTTAAAGGCACGTTCACTATAGAGCTGGGCTCCTATTCATCAAGGTATAGGAATTTTCTTTAGCTATATGAAGAATCTTATTTTAGTTCAACAAAGCATTTACTCAGAGGTGCAAAGTACTCTCATATATTTGTTCTAATCTTGTTCCATTTTAAGGTGCTACTTATATGATTAAGGTAATTATCCATTAAAAGTGCTTGCTAGAAAGAAAGATCCAGTAATAGGATCATTTGTAAAAGTATCTGAGAGGGGACAGTCCCCAAGAGAGACTCTTGGGTTCTGTATTAGCACTGGCTCATTCTGCAGCCTTAGATATATAGATATAGATATAGATATGGATTTATCTCTTTACCATGTTAGACCTTTAACTGGATACAGTAATCTTGAAACTGGGAATGAATATGTGAGCTCATGTGTACCCAGCTCATGTGTAGAATCCCTGAGCTATACAAAAGCTTTTGCATTGTCATGGTAAAACAGCAAAATGAATCATGCCTGGTCTCTAACGCATGCCCTTGCGGAGATCATTTATATTCCTACCATCCAACTATATTTAATAAAGTTCAGCATTTCTCTACTTATGAGGCCAAATTTTCAAAGCAGTGAGTGGGAGTTACATGCATAAATCCTGTTACTTGTTAACAGTGTTTTTGCACAAACCTTTCATGCTACCCTTTGGAAATTTAGCCTATAATCTCCACTTGTCTAGCATGTCTGCTATAGGTGTAGACAGGACTGTCATAAAACATTACTTCCCAAACCTTCAGTTACGCCATGTAGTTTGTTTTTTTTTTTTCTTTCTTTTTTCTTCTCTCTCTTCTTTTTTTTTTTTCTTTTTTATCTGAAATGATTGTATTTTAATCAGACTAATTCTGCTTGTCAAAGTTCAAGCCTTTCTACATTCCCCGCTCTGACTTCTCAGGCTGCATAGGTTGAAGGAGGTTGGGGTAGAGGAAAGAATAAATTTTCAATTCTTTCATTCCTAAAGGTTACTATACACTGATGCCTGCTTACTAATAAAAAAAAAAATCCATTTCATAACACAGGTCATTACCATCCAAATACATAGCTTTTCAATTAAAAGAGACTCTGGGAATTAAAAATGGGAGAAGATTCCTCCTCTCTGTACATAATGCACATAAAAAGAGACAAGAGATAAAAACAGATTGAAAACTTGGAGGAAACAAAATTAGCAAGCCTAGCAAAGCCACATAACTGGATTAATTCAACAGCTATAACATTACAGGAAAAGGATCTCTGTTTTCAATGAACTGCTACAAGATGTTGTGGCAGAAGTCACTGCCCATGTTATAACACTTAGGAGCAGAAGGAGCCTAACAGCTCCTTTTGTGACTTCATTGCAGAAGGTTTTGCTGAGAACCCAGCAGAATTTTCAGTTGTTGGGTCTCTCTGTTGTTTTCTGGTTGCTGCAGCTAGACACCCTTGAAGCTGTAGCCTAGCCCGCCATTATATAAATATTTCAAAATACACACAAATAGAATGTAATGATGTATTATTTAATAATAGTTGTCACATCTTTGCTTAGACAAATAGCTGTGCAAATTGAATATTCAAAACATGTCAAAGCTAGAGCTGGCTCAAAAATTCATAGTGAAATATTTCTTTGTTCCATTGCAAAGGGATACAAGATGCTGCCTTTTTTTTTTTTCCTCTCCTCTCTCTCTCTCTCTCTCAGAGGTGTGTGTGTGTGTGTGTGTGTGTAAATATCTTTATTTTAACAAAAATTTTTATCAAAAGAATTTCTCAGTACCACACTGGAATTTGTGGGCAAAATGAGGGAGCAAAAGGCTCCAAAGGAGAAAGCAAAAAGAATACACCTGAATGATGTTTATCTCCTAGCACCGACAGCTGTTATTCTGGATTACTCCCTCTAACTGCAAATTTAAAAGGCCTCAATCTGATTCCAGACACCCCACTGTAATTTTTGAAGAAAAAGAAACCAGATCTTTTGTGTGTGAGAAGGATAAAGTGCAAGTTACCACACCGTTAACTTCGAAGAGTTCAAAAATCAGAAGCATGGCCTCTCAAATCATTCCTTTAAATAAGCTTTATAATCAAGAGATTCTACTTCGTTTTAAAGAAAGTATAGGATTCTTTTATTTTCTAACTTTTCAGTCTTTAGTGGAGGTATTATTTAAACTTTTTTAAAAATAATTTGGTCACAAAGGCAGAAATTTGTGAAAAATATTCATTTAACTTACTTTAGTTGGGCAGCTGAAGTGCCTAGATTTGGCACGCTAAGTTCCATATTTAGTCAAGAGACTAAATTATAAATCCCTTCAGAAAGCAGAGTCTCTCAGTTTGCTGTCAAGTGTTATTATGATCTTCCATTTGAACACGTGGGTAAAGACCTAAGGCTTCAAGAAAAGGAATGCTATGGTAAAGGCATAATGTGTAGCAACCTGCAAGAGGGAACACACTGAGTTCCTCTCCATTCCTTTGGTATTCCAGGCTATCAAGTCTTTCTCCTAAACCCAAAGACACATTTACAGAAGGTGAACAGAAAACAAATGATACAATGAAAGTACAATTTATGTCATTTATCTTGCATCACGCTACTCCTCTCTCATTAACATCCTAGTCCACCACTGACTTCTATATTCAACAGGGTTGCATAAAGGATCATGGATTAATGATGCTCAAAAAGTGTTGCAGGACAAGCAGCTTAGGTCCATCTACATTGCGGAGACAGTGTTACTGACTAGCAGAGTTAGCTCAGGTAGGAACAGCTCTCAGAAATACAAGTACTCCTAATGCAAAACTCTTGTCACTGGGGCCTCACTATTTCTGCTCTTGTCCCCATTTACTTGTATCCCATGATTCCTTCCCAGGCAGCTAGGGCAGACTCTGCATCTTCCTAAAAGAGATCTGTGGAGGACAAACTGGGGATTTATCAAGGCCAGACTCCAGCCCAGTTCATATGTGGTCTCCAGGTTTCAGTCCCTCACCATGGTGAGCACACAGAATCACAGCACAAGTGGCCACACACCCTGCAGCTCTCCTTAGCGCCTGAAGAATGACAGGCAAAATATCTATAAGAACAAATGCTAAGAATAAAATGCAGAAATGGCCTTAAATTTGAAAGCTCCTAAGAGCAAAGGTTTACCAACTTTGTAAAGGCCATTAAAACAAATAATCAGAGCTATTACTTTCAATAAGCAACATCCAACAGCTCTTTAGAGGTTTTCTCCTGCAAATCACTAAACAATGAAGCCTCAAAACACCTTTGTTAAGAAATAAATTATCATTCACCTATTACCTAGATGAATGCAAGTAAGGGTCCGCTCCAAAAACAATAACTAAATATGGATATTTGCCCTGGGCAAAATCTGCAATATTATCTATTCCTACCTTCATTGCTATCTCTTTCAAATGCAGTGCATCTCATCATACAGCCTATGATAGCCTCATATAAGGGCTGCATATAAGCCCTGAAACAGTAAATAATACATGAAGATATTTTTTAACTTGTGCTTTTTTCTTGCTAATCCTTAGAAGTAAACAATACATTTTAGGTAATAAATATGGTACCATAAAGAGAGGGAGAGATAAAAGTCTGTCAGGAAAATTGCCAAGATTAGTGTTTCTCTGCAGAGGATATAGTATCTACAGCGCTGCCAAAATAAAACAGGGACAAGTGAGGACAGAAAAACCATCTGGACAATTGGCAGCAAAACCAAAAAGAAAAAAAAAAAATACTGAGTGACAAAAACAGACAGAAAATAATCAATCCAATAATCACTTTCTAATAAATTTTCTACTATTATATCTGAGAAATATTATTCAGCATGAAAACACAGTATTAAAAGTATGTCTTTCATTTTTATATTTCTATTGTATTTTACAATTCAAATAGGAAAAACAAATTGTAAAACAACACTTATTTCAAGCTCTTAGCAATACCAGTTGCACTCCTTCACTCAGACTGACTGCAGGATCCTCAGAGAGTTAGAAGTTCAGGAGCCACAGGCATCCTCACACTACTCGCATTGCAGTGTACATTTCAGATTATTGACACAGAAATTCTTTTGGGAATGATTGAAAATGACTCAGCTAAATAACCAAAATAGCAGCCCCCCAAAATATGGACCACAATCTAAAAAAAAAAAAAAAAAATTGTTTATACAGAGTCTGTGAAACTATTACATAGTGCAAGTAAAATAGGGAAAATAGCTAACATACTCACAGCTTTTGGTGACGTTCACCAGTTGTCATTTATCAGGGAAAGACTCTCCTTCCACTTATAACTATGGCAGGAGCCAGCCAGGAACAGCTTCTAGAGCCATAACCCAGAGACCTGCACTACCACACCATGTCATGTCACACTGCCAGGAAGCATATGCCAAGAGCTGAAAATGGATGCTCACAACTGGATTCTGTAGTCCACATTTAGACATCCAGGTAAGTGACATGGAATTTAAATACTTAAGTAGCTAGTACTCTCAATTTAAGCAACAAATCACCTGAGCATTAGAAGAAAAACACACTGCAGTTCAGGTCGAGGGGCATAACAGTTTCTATCAGCATATGGAAGTGCATCTTTCTACTTGTCTGATTTCATATTGACTACAATTTTGTTTCATAAAGTAAGAAAGAAACAGGGGTTGCCGAGGAATGGGAAATACTCTTGCAGCTTACGGGTAGAATCGTACTTGCCAAGGGCTATTGTAGCCTATTTGTTCACACAAGTCATTTGGGGGAGAAATCCCATCCTTTAGGTCCCCAATTAGTCTGTGACACACTGACCTCCTCATCAAAAGTGCTGAGCGCTCTCAGCTTGAAATCTGGGGACTCAGGGCTCCTTCCATGGCTCAGGGCAGGTTTGTGGGCGCTGCCAGCCTGCTCTGCAAACACCTCTTCCTGGCCGCAAAGGCAGTGACCCCACTTCTCGCCAGCTCAGCCCTGCTGAGGGACGAGCCACGTCCCGGCAGCAGGTAGCTCGGCTGAGCTGGCCCTGCACCGAGCAGACGATGTCCCCGCAGCCCTGCTGGGCGCAGGGAGGCCCGGGCAGACACCTCGAGCAGCGGCAGCCGCTGGAAAAGGCCTCGGAAGAGGCTGCCGGGGCGGCCTGCAGCTGGCCGGCGAGAAGAGGCGGCTCCCAGTCGGGCCTCTCACTGCACAGGATAATTTTTTATTTTTTTTCAGGCATAATGAATCATACCCTTGAATAGTTCTAATGTTTATAGGAAAAAATGAGAGAGAAAATCATTCTAAGTTTTTCTTAACATAGTTCACTAGAAGGAAAAACAATTAAACATTTTATTTCTCATTCTCATTGATTTCATGTTGAACTTTGAAAATTCTGCCTCATATAAAGCAAGGAAGGGTCAGACTAATTAAACTCATTGTTGTGGTCAGTTGCTGTTTCATAAATATTTGTTTAAAGATTTTTTTGTTGTTTAGTTCTACATCTAAAACGCCTTGCTTATAACTCTCCATGAAATATCAAAATATCTTTGTCTTAAGAATCTGCTGGAGTCGAGCATTGGGGTTCTGAGCGTTTCCAGCATTATCAGGTTAGAACAGAACAAACAGACTTTAGTCTGACATCAGCACTCTTCCCAGCAGGATACACTACTTTTTTCATTAGAATCTTTGAGCTTGAGATCAGACACAGGGAAAGATTAAAACAAATATGAATTTAATCAAGGGATTCTACTTTCCTGGTGTGGGAACAGGAACATGCTGACATAAATAGAGGACGAAGCACTAGGGCGTCTGAACCAAATCAAAGACGGCTTGCTTACCACTAACTGCTCAGATGATCCATATCATAACAACAAAAAGAAAAACAATTATTTATTCTTTTTGATGTTGCTGCTCAGAAGTAACTTCCTTTTTGAAGAGAGCAGGGTCAAAGCCAAGTTATTGTTTTTGCTTGAAACTTTGTCAGTGAGGGAGTAAAAGTTATTAGGTATGACTGACTTTGGGGATTTATGTGGGAAAGTTAGAGATGTTCATTTCTTGTGGGTAATAACTTGGAAAAAAAAAGCTAATTGTAAAGTGAACTGAAATTCATTGTTCTTATGGAAAATTAGAGCATTAAAGAAAAAAAGTAGATAGTGCATTGAAGCCTCCTAGAATAGATAGTACAGAGCCAGCGCTCTCGCACAAGGCTGGGGAGATCCTGCAGCCACAGATAAAGTCGAGATAAGCTCCAAACTTGCAAGCGAGCGGACAGAAAACTCTGAGCTTCTTTCTAGGGCACTGCAGATTTGACAAATGGCCAAAATCGCTTTTCATCTATTAGTGAATGCAACTAATAAAATCAATTAGAGGGACAAGGCTCAATGAGACAGGCAAAATAATATAACCACAAAAAGGAAGATGCGGTGATTTGAAATTTTGTTACGCTATTTGCAATTCATTAAAATTGTATCCTCAGCCTCATAAAAGACACAAAGATGAAGACAAATTATGCCCAGAAGAGTTTGCATGTCAAATTTATATAGAGAAATAAACTGAAGAGTTCACCCACATACAAGTGATGTTAATATTTTAAGTTCACAGAGTACTTGGATCTCACCTGAAGACATTCATTTTGCCTTATAACTGCAAATTATGTGGCTTTGATTTTCAAGATAAACAAATCCTAAATTAAGTCAATGGGATTGCAGGTTCCTAGCACTTGGCAGAGCTTGCCTGATTTTATTTGCAGTTATCTGGACAATCTGGACATAAAAATCCGGACTCCCGCCATGGATTTCAGGGAACCAAGCAGGTTCAGAACTATTATTTTATTGGGGAAAAAAAAAAAAAAAAAAAAAAAAAAAAAAAAAAAAAAGTTGCAGCATTTGATCAAAACCTGTTTGCACCTATTAAAGTACAATCCTGATGATATGGGAATTTCACATAAATACATTCACACAAAAATGGAAAGGCAGGTTTCCAAGCTGAGTGGATATGCAAAAAACCCACAAACCTCGCTGGCTGCATGAACCCCAAATTAAATCATTTTCAAAAAACAGATCACAGCTTTTCTGTGTGAACTATGGTGGAGTTGAGGCTAAAAGACAGGCAAGGGCTATGATGAGAGATGCAAAGAAGACAGACTTTGTGAGTAAGAATGTTTCTCATCCTGCATAAAAATAAAAAGGAAATCTAAGTTCATTTCAAACCAGAGAAGCCAGAATCCAGGTGCTCACAACCCCTGACGGCAAAGGCAGGCCGCTGTGCTCCGCAGCAAGCGCCAACTTCAACAAATTGCATCCTTGGCAGGGCAGAATGCAGCGCTGCTCTCCCTAATAAGTGCACTAATCTTTATACAGCATTTCCCAACTAATTAATTCATGAACCTATAAATATTAAACATAGCAATTTTACAACTCCGCAGCAAAACATCAAAAATAGTATCTTAGAAAGCATTAGAGATCTTTGTTTGAAACAAAAAGATTTGACAAACCAAAGGAGCATAAAGCTGACAAGACTCTTGGAGACAGACCTGGAGAGAGAAGAACGGGGCTTCCAAGGCATATTTGTAGGCAAATTTCCCATCACTGTATTTTATCATGAGGGGAGGGAGAAGAGTGAAACAAACAAACTGTCTAAAATATAAAATAAAAGGTCAATTTATACTTAGGACATGAAAGGAACAAAGTGCCTGCAGCATTTAAGAAGAGGGAGATCCCTATATGAATAGGGACAAAACGTGCATTTAAGAGGAAGCATACGGTTTTAATGAGAAGGAGAGCTGAAGTTCAGTCGGCACTAACCGTGTGAGCAGGGCCAAGCCTAGGTATATCCTGGTGGTAACACTGTGCAACACAGGCCTTGTTTTTTTTTTTTTTTTGTCTCAAAGTTGGAAAGCCAGATGTCTCTGCATCCACTGCTCCCAATAAAGAATTCCCTCTGTGTTCCTTGCACCTGCTTCCTCTCTTCTCCAGCAGGAGGGAAACCACACCGCTGCTGAGGGCAGGAGCCAGACCCAGAGGATCTCCATCGGCAAACAGCCTTGGGATATCTGATAGGGGATATTTCAGGGGAGTGAAAAGATGGGGGAGAAAAAAGAAAGAGTAATATTCAACCTCAGGAAGCTGTGTGTCAGCAAAGCAGACCAAAACCCTTCAGAAAGGCAGAGTTGAAAGACACAGCGAGGAGATGTGAAACCTGATTGATGCAGCTGATTTGGTTCAAATCAGAAACACAAAAGTAAAGCCAATACTTATTTTTTAGGAAGCATCTTTATAAAAATCAGCCTCGCTTTCACCGCCTAATGCAAAGGCTTCATGCAGTCATACAGTCTCCCGTACAGTCCAGAATATTATACCCACAGCTGGCACTACTGACAGGGAAACAATCCCTCAGTTGTCCCACGGATGTGATTTAGTAGACTCAAAAGCATCAGTCAATCAAACTGACATAGTCCAAGGTTTCTGACATGTCCACGTGCTTTTCCGAACAGCAGCTTGGGGCGCAGCCCTGCCCGGAGCTGCTGCGTCCCATGACACAACACAGAACCTCACAGAGGTGCCGACTCGGACTCCCAGAACTGCTGAGCTGCTCACAGAGCTACAGCTGGCCCAACATCCCTCACTCTCGGCACGGCTAATTCAGGCTCCTGACAGCCAGACTCAGCCATAGCCTTCCCCGGCACAGCTGGTGCTCCCTGGAATCCGCACGGAGCTCCGCCGCACACCACAAACATCCCAGGAGTTTTCTGCAGACTGCCCCTCACAACTGCTCATCACAGCTTACAGCTGGGATTACACAGCCACAAAACATTGTGGTCACTGGTGATTCACGCAGTTCAAATTTTGACATCTGTTCTTCAGCTAAAATGCTCCTGACCACAATCTGTCACTTCTGTAGCAGCAAGATGATCGTATGTTCTCATGTAGAGAACACTGGACCAAAAACATCATCCCACAAAAATCTTCTTGATGCTGTTTCTATATGCAGCTTTGGGTGAGATGCAAGATCTTCCCTGTATTCTTCACTTAAGTCTCAAAACAGAGAACATGCTCATTGCCAACAGTGCAGC
>JAVCKT010009143.1:12500-14608 GCA_032273925.1 Rhynchotus rufescens | reverse complement strand
AGAACAGAGTAGAACAGCCACAGCACCCGTACTTGGTCTCAGACTTATTGTTGCATAACAACTCCCAGAACAGGGAGCACACCTCCAGACCTGCTATATTCAGTATATTCAACCCACGACAGTGGAGGACACACAGGATCCCTTTCAGAGAAGTATATCCAGGCACTTTACTGCCGGAGACACGAAAACTGGGAACACAGTCCTCATTAGAGAAAGTCCTGTGCTGGTCCTAAATGACTGCTGTGTCTACATGGCACAATCCCACAGATACAATAACTTAACCCCTCCAGCAATGGAACTGCCTTAACAGGATCCTGCAGCCTGAATGCCAGACTGGCTAAGTCAGCTACCCGCTCCCTTCTGTGGTCCTGTTTTAAAGGAAGAGTCACATGAGTGAAGATGGGAAGCATTCAGTGTGCTGATATGGAGGGCTCTGGAAGAACTACAGGAAATGCCAACTGATGGAGGAAAGGCTCTGCAAAACTAGAGGAGATGTCTCTGAGGGAAGAGCTCTCACGAGGCAGCAGCTTCTCCTGGGTTCACTTCCACTCAACTTCAAGTACTGCATGTAAGAAGGCTGATGAACATGCACTCATGGCATTGGAAGGCAACAAAAAACCATAAGCACTTAAAAGAAATCCTAAACAACAACAACAAAAAACCCCATAAATATGATGAGAGAAGTTACTTCAATGCAGTAACAGTAATAATGATCTGAGTTAGCTGTTGCTGCAAAGAATGAAGTTTAAAGAAGTGAGGTTGGCAGGCATGGTTTTCAAGGTAACCTCCTCAATCCTCCTTTCATTCTACAGGAAAAAAAAAATTCTAGCTGGGGATACACTCCTCACTGCAAAAGACTACTTTCACCAGAAATATAACTAACCAGGAGGCTTATTTGAATTTCCCCATCTGCTTCGTGGATTCTTCAATAATGGAATCTAAATATGTTTTGGGTTTGTTCATTTCAGATGGAAAGTTTCTATTCCATTAGTGCAACTGTATGAACAAGTGGCTTCTATTTGCCTACAGAGAGCACAGCCTCCTTTGAAATACTTTTCAA
This sequence comes from Rhynchotus rufescens, assembly GCA_032273925.1. Lineage (NCBI taxonomy): Eukaryota > Metazoa > Chordata > Aves > Tinamiformes > Tinamidae > Rhynchotus > Rhynchotus rufescens. Next base: position 13,548 of record JAVCKT010009143.1, on the reverse strand, counting down.
AAGTCATATGTGAAAAAAATTGTATTTGTTTTCCTTTTTACAAAACCTTTGCGATCTCACTGACTTCAGAGAGAAATATTTGCTTTGCTTAATAAGTCATTGAAAATGTATGGACACAGAAATTTTAACAAAAATCCTAATTAAGTCATATAGCCTTTTCGTTACATGGGCAACATTGTTTCAGTACAGCTAGAAAACCTACCAGCTTAACAAACTATAACTGTGATTAGAACGTAATTGTATAAAATATATGCAATTACAATACTACTTTATAATGACTTCTACACTTTTAGGATATTGTGATCATGGTCAGAGTTCAGGGTAGCTCATTCTATAGCATCTCCAGCCCAGACTTTGCACTGCACTAGCACCATTTCATCACTTCACTGCAATGCAGTCAGGTGTTGTCTTACACTCTTGGTATTTTAAATTCATGCATTTGTGTACATACGTGTGTGAGTATGTGTAAAACATAAGTCTTAGATGGTCTTGTATATAACAGGCATCTTTAGCCACAGCATTCTTTTTCCAAGAACTCCAGAAGATTTAGGAAGGTTTATTGAATCAAGCTAGTCTAAAATTAGAGAAGTACATAGATTAAATTTATGTACTTTATGTACTCTACTTATAACTGTAGCAGTTACATATGTGCAAGTTGCATTCGCATCCAAGGATTTAGATTTATTTATCTATACTACACACACAAGAGCTACTGTAAAAGAATACAGAAGACAAACCTCCAATGGATAGGAAATACCCAGGGAAAGCATCCTTGTGCGATCTTGCGTCAGGCTGTTATGATGATACACTCTTTGACTACTTGATTATAAGTCCTGAGGACCCCAGCTTCTTCCAGCGCATGTTAGGAAAGGTGTTGTCTTATTTCAATAAGCATTAAGAAAAATACTGGTTGCAGGCTTTCTTGACCACTGAAAAGCTCTATGCACCACACAGGGAATATCCATGCTCTCCAGAGATTTTTTTTTGTGTGATCCTCATTGCCATACTCATTGTTTCACAGGTATAAGTTAATTGCATCTTCCTAATA
>JAVCKT010009143.1:0-7500 GCA_032273925.1 Rhynchotus rufescens | reverse complement strand
TTCTTGCATCTATAGGCATCAAATAGCACAAAACACATAAATTAACGAGTCTGCAGATTATTAAATGACAGTTGAGATGCCAGCTTTCCTTTTTTACCATGGAAGATATTCCCAGGATCCAAGTCATCTGTGGGGGCTAATCCGCCATAGAGAAACTGACATTCAGAGGAATTCACACCGCGTAGAGCCATGCGCCGCTCCGGTGTCCGCGAGGGCCCTCCCGGCCTCGAGGCTTCAGAACAGGATGTCAGTGAAGGACAAGCCTCATTTCCCTGTCTGCAGGGCAGGCAATAGATTTATAAGTTTATAAGCTTTACTAGATCCTTGCTGCACTATAAGCCTCCTATGAGGGACTGGTTCAAAAAGTCTTCCATTTGGATGGAGAGCTCCTTTTCTTTCAGTGCCTCCGATTCCATCATCATTCCCCAAGAAACACAACCCATATTATTAATGTAATTCCACCAATTTACCCCTATCAAAAGGGCAAAGAAAACAAACACAGAAACTATAAGATTACCTCAGAACAGACCCTTGTTCAAAAGTGCCTCGTCCTTCACAGTTTTCCACACCAGCCAGGATGCTGGTCTCCTACGAGGGCAGGAGCTGCTCCGCTCCGCTGCCTGCCCGCATTACGTGCTGCAGCTAGCGAGCGGCCAGGGCAGCTGTAAGGGGCAGATATGGGGAAGAATGGGGCAGGAGCACCAGAACTGCATCAGAGAGAAGAGAGCTGCTGCAAAAGCCAGCTGAATTTCTTTTCAACATCTGTCTGGCACAAAGATTTCAAATAGGAAACTCTTTCTGCTCTACTGCTTACTGAAATAAAGCTTCAAAAAGGGGACATGACCTCTAAGCATCCCTGTAAACAAGGAACTGCAAGGCTCAAGCTCATTCACAACCCAGGATTAACTTTTTATAGTGGTATGGCAGTAACTCCACACAAAAACATCCAAAATAGTTCATTTCTGAAGCATTAATCATACTTTCCACTTGCCTTGAAATACAGCATTCTTTAATCCAAAATAGCATCCCCAAAGTAATACTACATATTTTTGTTTTGCCGCTATGATGAGAATAGCAACTACTGATTATGCACAGTTTCCACTTATTTAGTCAAAATCACTCAATCTTTTGAAAAAAAGATCCATTTATACTAGCTTACATTATAGTAAATATATAAATGAGAACTTTGTATAGCATATTATGCAACATGTGATAAGTTATATCATACATCATCTGTACATACATGTGATAAGTTATATCATACATGACCTGTGAATTGTAGCACTGTCCTATTAGCACACAGTCCTAGATCAACCACTCTTCCTTTCAAGAAGTGGAATAACCTTTCAAGGAGCACTTCATCACATGTTGTATACCAGCAAGGATAAAAGCAGCAGTAACTAGCACTGGAGACTGGCACTGAAGGATGTGCTGAAACAAAAGGAGGGAGCAAAGCAGCAGCACAGCAGTGCTAGTCAAGCAGTAGATGCTAATATGGGCTAATTGCCTTCAGGCCAGCAGGTACCCCAGCTTCACGCCATCAAGCAAGCAGCTTAATGTCCATTTTTCCAAGGTAAAAGTTGAACAAAGCCACCATTCAGAACAAATAAAGAAGGAGCAAATTTGAATCTGCTATGGACACCAGAACTTCCAACATCCCTCTTTGCAGGATGTTCTTCCCAAACACATGTTGAAATGGCCAAGAGTCAATATAAACACACAAATTTAGATAATTTGGTTAAAAGTGTATGAAATGGGATTTATCAGTGAAATACATATAATTGATAGAATTCACATTGAGAGGTTACTTCACCATTGGCCTGAAGCAGAGGATAAAATACGGTCAGTCCAATAATTGGGATATTTGAGGCGCCACTCATTAGAGGTGGAACGATCCAGAACTCCTCCACACTGGCCTGTCCTGCCTTCCCTCCTGCAGTTTGACTTTTCTGTGCAGCTGCAATAACCCTGCTTAGCCGGACAGCTTCAAAGCCTCTGCATAGTGCAGGGGCTGGAGGGCCTGAAAACATCTCTGTAAATTGTGGTCTTATCTTGTATTTAACCATGCAATTCCTACGGAATCCAGAAGAGTCTCAGTATGTCCCTTATCAACCAAACAGGACCCATCACTTCTAGCCATGCTGCACAATAAGGGCTCCACACAAACAATTCCCATCTAATAAATATGCTTCCCCGCAAAGGATAATCGGATCCTGAGAAGTGTGGCTGACCTTATCTGAAAGTATTGACCAGATTCTGTACTAAAATTTAAAACAAAACAAAACACACACACACACACACACACACACACACAGGTCCAAATCTGCTGCCAACATTTTTCACTTTCGTGTCTCCCCTTGAGGGGGAATCAAAACTGAATTGCAACCAGGAAACCATCAGAATAGCATGAACTGAAGTATCTTTCATCTAAAAATCACCCAAAACGCCTGAAAAGAGAGAAAAAAAGAAATCTTGTCTTCCTTCCTACACTACTGCTACATCTCTGGGTTACAAATCCATGCAAATCTAATGCAATGAAGAAATGTGATGAAAATGAAATTAATGTACTTTTGTACATTTGAGGATTTGGAAGAATCCCCCTTTCTTTTGAACATATAAAATGAAAAGATCCACAACACCCAGAAGGCTATGAATAATTATTTTTACTAACAGGACTGCCAGAAATTTTTAAACACTTACTAAGCACAAGATTTCAAGATTAAAAAATAAAAAAATTAACTTTTAAGATTTTTTCCCCAGATTCCTTCCCTCAGCAGACTTCACATAAAGAACTTATTTCAATTTTCCCCTCTATTAAAAATAAATGACATTAATAAAGCCAAAGAGGCGGCATTTCTGTTCATCTGTATTCTGTAAGGAAATGTATTTATGCACACGGATGAGCCACACAAGTCATGGACATGTGTGACTGCAGCTCCTCAAGTTTGACCATGCAAGTGCAGTAAGCTCGATGTCAATCAGAGCCGTGTCGGCCAGCAGACCATTTTCAGAGCTGATATAAAGCAAACGTTCATCTTCTGCATACATGTGACTTTCAGTAGCTGCAGCTCTCCATTAGTCAGTGTAAAATGAAGGCTGCAAACCAAAATTCAGAATTATTTATAGTGAAAGCCAACAAAGAGATCAGATTCTTCTGCTCTTTGCACTCAGGTAATCCTAGAGTAACGTGACTGCTAGAAACAAATTGGAATTTTGAACAGATTTTGGCTTAAGTACTCCAGTATTTTGCACTAACAAATAACAGTAAAATATCTTTTTCCCCTTGTGTGCTAAGCTAAACTCTAAAGAGGCAGCAGAATTTAATTGTAAATCAACTAAAACATTCCTGAGAAGAAGCAGCGATTCCATCTGTTTTGCTCTTCTCTCTCCCTGGTCAGCAAACCTGATCAACATCTGACCTACAAAACATGTCACCAAGGACTATAACGCCCCTAACAGCCAAGCCTCCCCAGAGAATCAAGTATTTGCAACTCATATTTTTAACCTTAGTATGTCCTAATCTCAGTCCTCTTAAGTGACAAGCAAGGCGGTGATATTACCAAAGCAGAAGCTCATCCTAGCTGCAAAGTGAACCCCATATTCACAAAATAAGCTTTCCTAACATAAGGAAATAACAATCTCTGCCCAATGCAAATACTCTTGAAATTTATTGACAGAGCCTAAGTTACAACTTTCACGGTGTGAAGACTAATGCATTTTACTGAAAGGTTTAATTAGCTGCCTCTTGGCTACAGAGGTCAGCCCATTTACACCCTGGCTCCCCACTCCAGCTGAGTATCTCCAACCCGGCTTTGCCATATGCTTCATTTATTTGCTGCAAGCACAAAGGTGCCAGACAAGTAGCTGCTTTACAAGCCAAAAATGCAAAGAGCTTTTCTGGTAAATAACTGCCAAGAAATCAAAACAAGGGTTTTCTGCAGTCAAGAACAGCCCATGTAACTCCTTCACTCCAGGATAAAGTGTGCTCAAAGGACATTCGGGTCAACAACTCACCAACTGGTGACTTCCAGGAAAGACCTGCACTGTCATCTGGGGTTCAACTCCAAATTTACCTTAGAAAAACTACTACTCTATTTCTAAAATTCTGTTTGCGAAGGTGTGTAAACAAATATCTTTGATAGAATGATGCAGGTCTAATGAAAGTCTGAAATAGCCTAGGGACAATACTAAATAACACGCTAAAGAAGCAGCGTCTTTTTGTGAAATGCTCTAACACGACAGTCACATATTGACAGACCCAGGAGCACGTAAGGCAAACACAGATCTCCCTTTTGAGACTGGTGTTTGCTTCAGGTTTTCTTCATCCCTAACCCAACAGCAAATGCTCAAACACATATTCTATGTTGCTTTTCTTTTCCCCCACACACGCAAAACAAAGTTTATTTCAGTCACTTTGGTGGAACACACCATGACACATCCAGGCAAGTTGGAGTTCTGGCAGTCAAGTCAGACATCCCCAAGTAGCTGCTCGCCCCAAGCCCACACTCTAGTTTGAGGACTACAGCAATACATAACTGGTACATATTGAAGAAATAGGATAAAACAAGAAATGGTGATTATCTATCTTTTTTTTGTTTTGTTTTTTTTTTAAGTAGCTCTCTTGACCACAGTATTTTCCTAAGTGGGAAATGGTGATAGATGTAAAAAATAATTTTAAAACTGTTTAAGAATAAGGATGTCCTACTTTACATCTTTCAGCAGAGCAGACACTACCATTTCACAGAGCAAGCTGTTACTTTTTGTTTGCATTCAGCGCTAGAAGTGTGAATCCTTTGAGAGCGTACACTGAGGAACTTGCTATCTAAAATACACACACACACACACAAATAGTCACTCAGCAAGAGAGGACAAAAATCAGCAATAGTGATGAGGCAATACAGCGTACTAACTAGAAAGCCAATAGCTCATGAGGTCAGGGGAAAAAACAAACCACTGTAACCAAAAGCTTACTTGTGATTTGCGACCATAACTTGCCTCTCCTTGCTCTTCTCCAACAGAGCCGCCGCCTCACGACCTAATAGTGCTTGAGGAGATCAGTGTGGGCAGCTACTCGTGCTCTTGCCCTCCCAGGCTCTCCATCCACGCTGGGGCTCTACACCTCAGCTCTGGCCATAACTCTTCATTCTAAACTCTGTCGAAAAGCCAATGGAATACAGAGCATCTTAACAGGTTATTGCATTAACACTAATTGCGCTTTTACCACAAGTCATATAGAAATATAAATTAAAACACCTAAATACTGTTTGGTTGTGTAGGAAACATCACTAAATGCTCCAGTCCATAAAAAACATTAAGTATGTCATGCAAGCAATCTCCAACATTGCACAGCAAAGTACATCTCCTTTCCCCTCTGCCCCAAGAAAATAACTGTAAACCTCATGCCTAAGGTTGCATGTCCAATTTTACTTTTGAATCCTGAATTTTGCCCCTTAAAAGTTGTGCTAGGGGCTAGCTGTGCAATCTTCAGCTAGATACAGAGGACCTAAATTAAATTTGTCTTCATTCCTTCATCCCCAAAGCACCATGCAACTTTGTAGCTGTTGTTCAGGGGACATGGTAGGAAGACCTTAAAACAGAGGCTCTTGTAAATCCTGTTGAAGTGGCGCCTCTGCGGCTGTGGTGATAGAGCAAAGCAGATGGGACTGGCACTCAGATCAGCAACAACCCTGCAGAGACTAATAGCAATATATGAGCGTATATATAAATATATATGTGTGTATATATATACACACACACACTATATATATACAAACACATACACACACCCACACTATATATATATATACACTGGTATATATACTAGGTAGTAGTGCCTGTACTCCTCTGCATTCATCAGGGCCATCACTCCAGATACAGCAAGACATACAACATGACACAACCACCACCTCATTTTAGTACAGACAGATATCTTGTTAGAAATAGATATTATCTATCTGTATAGATATTTAAAGATATTTATAGATTTTTAATATCCCCTTCACTTCTTCCACAATGCTCATTCAAACAAGTGCAAGGGTGCTTACTTCTATTCCTTTTAGGTCATGATGAGAGCTTAGCACCATAGCTGGGGGAAATTTCACTCCCCATCACTGCATTAGCAACGCTCCCATCCTTAGCTCCACATCACAAATCATGTCAGAATAATAATGAATCAAATCAAAACATGGAATGATGGTGTATACCTGATAGTAACATGTTCTGAGACTGAAATCAGACTTACTAAAATGCACATGCATAATATGCTCTTCATTTACATGCACCATGGCCTGCCTTTAGTATTCCTAAGAATTCCTAAGTACGTGTTGTGGCTGAAGTGAGGCAGCCAGCACAAAGAAACGCTATGCTGGACCTGCTAAAAGGTCAGCATCCAGCAAAAACTATTTTTTAAGCTACCATTATTAAACATCCATTTATTTATTTTCTACTTCATCTTATCCCTTCCCATCCAGCTTTGTTTGCTGGTGTTCTCACCGCTGAAAGAGCAATTCACAACTTCCAATTATTTGGGATTCTTTTCTTTGCTTTCTCCGTGTTCAAGTGGTCAGCATTGCTATACTCTTTAAAAAGAAGTATTCTACTTAAAAAGTCTCATTTTTCCTCCATTGCTTCACTGGATAAAGTTTGTAAAATAAATCCATTTTGACAATAATATCTATTAGATTTCTTTTAGATATTTATATATGTGTACACACACACACACACACACACACACACACACACACCGTTCACTGTGTAAAAGCACATTCACATTCTTAGAGTTGCTCAGATGAGTGGACAAATCCAGTCAGGTAGAACTGAGCTCGGAGCGCTTCCCAGCAACCACAATTAGACTGATAAGAACTTGATGATCTTGCACATTATTGATAGAAACTCTCATTTTAGTTATAGTCTCATTGATTTTTGTTCCTTTCTCACTATTAAAAACCAACTATATAAATGGGGGAAAGAACTCAAGTTTGTAATCTCAAAATGGTATTCACCAGTATGTCAGTTAAAAATATCCCAAATGACCTTCTCATTAGCAGTTCTTTTGCTGTTAACATTTTAAATCATTTTACACATTCAAAATAGATGCTATGACATTTGACTTCTTTGTGTTGCTAAAAACAAGTACAAAACAAATAAACAAAATCTCTATAAGTAGTATGAGAAAATATTTATTTTAATTTAACTAGTAAGATAAACAATCTGGTAATCAAAACAGTAAAACTGATAAAAAACACAGTAAAACTTCATCTAATTTTACCCTAATTCTTCCAAGTAACATTTGTTAATAGCAGTAAGAATGACTATCACAATGTGTCAGATAAGAACATTTTAAGCTAATTTAATGTAGGCAATTCTATTTTCTCTTAAAAAAGCCATCAGGCTAGCAGAGAAAATGGTCATTAATAGTTTGAAAACCACGTTATGCTACACTTGAATTTAACAAGGTAACAATCTAAATTTATGCAGTACCTTTTATCCCAAAGCAATTTA
>JAVCKT010009142.1:12503-23216 GCA_032273925.1 Rhynchotus rufescens | reverse complement strand
CTCTGCAGAAGCTGTTATAATCCCTAGCACTGGTTGCAGGCAACACAGCAGCTCTGCCTATTCCCAGCTGCAGCAAAGCCAGCAAACAGGAAAAGCGAGATCTTTTAAATGACTTATGTTTAAGCCTCAACCTTCACCCTTGGCTTGCACGATTAAATGATTGCTCAAAGTGCATCCTCAAATTGGTCATTAAGCATTCCAGGAATGCTAGCACGCAGCACTGAAGGGTGCCATCAAAACTATTAAGATCAATAGAGTGTTCAGGCCCTTAGAGCAGCATTTTATGAGAGTTATGTGATTGGTGAGCAGAATGAAAAATTAAAGCCATTTAGCCATATTTAATCCTGTATTTGATGGGACAGAAACAACTATTTATTTGCTGATACACAGTACATCTCTCCGTTTTGCCAAGTACTGCATTTCTAGCTTACTATGTGAAAGATATATTTCTGAAAGCAACATTTCATAAAGTGCTTTGGGGATGCTTGCATCTAAAGGAGACTTCATATAAGCAAACTTTGATCCCACTTGTTTGATCTGAAAGCCAGCCAAGCTCGGTAAGAGGTGAAAGAGCTGTTTATGCACTGGTTGCCTCACTGCCATTTTTGAGCAATACTTTCCTTAAAGTATTGAAAGTTCATCAAGGTTCAAACTAATAGTGTATTTCAAAGTAATACTTGTTTCTCATGTAAGATAAGTAGATCTTTTTTTCTGTTTGTAAGTTACGTAGTTCTCTCCCATGCAATGTTTGCCAAATTATCCTTTTCTAACAGCCTTTATGTTCCATGCTATTTCATAATCATGCTCTTTTTTCCCAATGGGCTAATTTTTTTTTTTTTTTGATTTTATTAACCTGTGCAGTGCAGCAAGAATGCTACCACTCCCTGAAGCTGGAGGTGAACAGGTGAGTGTGTAAGAAAGAGGTAAAAAGAGAAAAATCATTAATCAGAAAAACTTTGTTTTCAGACTCCACTTACAGTAGGGAAACAAGTGAAAGGTGCTGGGAGGTTATTCACAAAGTTTTATTTTAGCAAATGTGTATAGTTCCTAGGTCTCTATTTGGATTTGAAGAGATTCTTAGCTTTCCCTTCTGCTCCCCTACTGAAAAAGGTAAACTCCATGCTCATATAGGGAGAACTTTTTATGATCAAACAGTGCCTAGCTCCACTACAGGTGATGGAAAGAAGTATTTGAGCCATAGTTCCTGTCCACTTATTTGCAAATTAAATAGATCCAGCATCTTAAATTGGTGCAGTTTAGTAGATCAGTTAATTTTAGTAGTTAGCATGGAAGTCTGTGGTTATTTTTTTTAATTGTCATTCCAATAACAGGAAGGTAGCTGTTCTCTTTGGACTTTTTTTATAATATATTTTTTTAATACATAATCAAAATTAATTTATTCTATGCCCTAGTTATGACTGTTGAAATACAGTGAATTGAAATCTGAAGTAGAATACGATTGGTGGAGATTTGGATTTGGTTAAGGAGCTCATGGGTGCTGGATGGTCAATCTAAAGAACATGGCAGAGTATTTTTGCAGTCTTGATGAGTGACGAAGAAGCATCTTTCTTGGGCCCTAAATCAACGCTCATAAAGTTTCATTTAGCCTGGGAAGCATTTGGATTCAGAAAGTAGGACAGCTTTTAGGTAAGGGTCATGTAAGTTGGAAATTGGAAGCCCTTCAAGAGGAGAAACCGAACACAAAAGTATATCCTTACTCAGACACTCAATTGAGGAAGTTTAAATGTCGTTTCCCTTTGTTTAAAAAGTAAAACACATGAATCAACTCCTCTACTTAAACCTTCCAGCTTTCTCTGAGAAACGATATCCTTTTCAGTGAGCCTTAGACATTCCCATTTGACTCAGGTTAATGCGTTTGGTCTCTATAGAAACAGTAGCAGATCCCACACGTAACTTGGAAAGGTCACCTCACTTCTGCACAAAAGCTCACGTTGTCCCTTCGTTCTGTTCTGCAAAAGAGTGGTACAAGGAAGCAAAAGGCAATGCACCACGCTCATCCAAGGAATCAGAGCTCCTCTCCGCTTGCAAACACTGATGAAAGACGAGGCCCTTCAGTGCTTGTGCTTGCTGACCATAGCGGGTCAAAAGGAAACTTGAGCTTTGAAACACAAACTCACTAATACCACTGAATTGGCAGGAAATCCAAACTGCTCTTAACTCTCTGGGAGCCAAAAGTTAATGAGCTGTACTCTTTCTAAATGGGAGCGTGGTAGCACCATCTGAGAGCTTGTGTACATACAGAGTTGAGCAAGTTTGCCTAAAAGCATAACTCAAAATGGATTTAATTAAACAAGACTAAAAATAATATGGAAACTTAAATAGATAACAGGCAGGCTTATGTCAATTTGATTTAGGGAAAAGTTTAAAGTAAGCCACAGTAATCAACTGGTAAACATGACAGGGCTGTCTCTTATCCAGGGTTTTGGATTGCTTAGCTGTCCTGGTTTAGAAAACAATTGAAGTTAAAAGCAATCTGTAAATCAATTCCCAGCCTCACCATCATGGCTGCTAATAATGTCCCAAGAATCTGGGGACGTGGCAAACACTGAGGGGCAGGGAAGACTTGCTAGAATGCTGACAGGTAACAGAAACCTATCGGCAAGAAAATTAAGCCCTTTCATAGGAGGTAGGTATGCCAAAAAGGAAGAAATTTCCTGATTTTCCCAAAGGATTTGAGTTTATTTTTCTTTTTGTTTAAGTGTTCTTTTACATGATCTTTAATGTTAGGCGTATTGATGCTGGAGGAAGAAATATAGGTGAGAGAATTTTGCTTTATACACAGAGAAGTTTCAGAAATGAGTCCTTCACTTTGAAAGTGAAGTGGAAAGATGAGCTAGGAAGGCAATCCAAGGCTGCAGCCACAACGAGACAGTCCTCGGGCAGCATAACCAGCCTACTGCTCCCCTTCCCATTTCCTTTTTGTGGTTTCCGTATCACAGAATTCATGCCAACATAGTTCTTTTGCCCTCAAACTGCCTCCTTTTCTTCACATCTGCCTTTGCACTGTAGTGCGCAGGGAAGAATAGAGATTTATTGCTTACACTGCTCTCACTGGATACATCAAGTGAGTACTTGATACGGAATACATTCCCTTTTTCTTCTCATTGCAACAGAAATTGCAGGAAAGGCCGTGAACTGGTTTTCTACTCTGTGATTACTGTCAAATAGCACCTCTATTAGAGTCTAAATTTTGCAAGAATCTCAGAAAGGCAATACTGCATTCAGTCAATTTTGAAACCAGACCAAACTAGACTAGCTCTGTAGAAAAATAAACAGTAGCAATGGATTAGCATATACCTAGGGCTGTTCTGCTAGGCTTTCCTGGAAAATATGGTTCCCCATCAAGTGCAGAGCTCAGTATTTTATGGATGAGAATGGTGTGCTTAGCCTGGGCAAGTGCAACCACTGCCTGGGACCTCTGGGGTCAGATAGAGACTCCTTTTTAAGACACGGGCATAAAATGGGTCTCTTAATTTATGCATTGAAGATTAATGGCAAGATTAGTTCTGTATTTGATAATGAGGCAGACCTTTCTTGAATAAAATTCTGGTTACTGTATACTAATGGAAAGTCAGTAAGATTTATTACATGCCCAGATGAACGAGCAGTTGCATGAAGACAACCTCACTCTGGGGACCAGGGCACACAGCAAGTGAGTGCAGCTGATGCATGTCTTCAGGTCCTATTAAATTATCTGTCATCTCTGCAGTCTGTGCTGCACCAATCTTACTTGCGTTTCTACCCAACCTTCTTGTAAAGGGATGCTGCTGGAGCCTGGCCAGCCAAATCCTTTCAGAAGGAATTAAGAGTCTATAGTCACTGTGTAAATTCTTTTGCAATTTACTTGAAACCTGTTTATGTCTTAATGAAGCCTGTTTGTATGGTTGAGGAGAACATCAGGAAACACATCTCAAGTTTTGGGGGCAAAGAGCAGACCCTCTCCCTGCTATTTACAAAGAGCAATAATTTGGATTCCCCAGAGACTGTCTCCAATTGCAGATTTGTAGGCACCAGCTCCAAGCAAACCCAGCTTCAAGTGGGACCTTTAGGTGCCATGGTAGCACATGATATCATCAATCAAAACAGTACAGTCAGGCTTTGGAAGTGGAGTTTATAAAGGGATGTGTTCTAGAGCCAGGTTTTAAGCATGTTTCCATTACTTTCACAGGACTTGAAGTCATGTATTTCTGAAGACCAAATTTATAACTAAACAGAGCAACACCCTTTTATTTGAGCAGATATTACAGTACAAGTTTTTCCCTAGGAATGTAAGAATCATTTGTCTAACTCAGAAACTGGGAGTCAATCCCTTTTTTCTTTTTTTTTTTTTTTCATTTGGTGCGCTACTGGAAAATGCATAAAAAATACTTTGGAAGATGCTTTGAAGATTCATTTCACCATCACAGTAAAATTCCTGTCATTATTATGAGTGTTCTTACAATCATAAATATGAAACTGCTTTGTGGTTGGACAGGCACCATCTCTTTTTTTTCTAATTAAAAACAAAACATATGCCAGTGCTCCAGCAAATAAATGTGCTGTAGGTGCCTCTGCTGACATCTCCATCATGGTGGTTCGTTTCCTGCTTATCTAAAGCTGATACCCTTTGAGACACAATTTGTTTGTCCCAGATGTTGATAATTTGGAAGTAATTGGTTGGAAGTCTTTATGAAACAGAAACAGTCCCCAAATTATACTGAAATTCAGCTCATCTCCGAGCAGTATGTTCCAAGTCAGAAAGATTTGACTGCTCTTCAAGAGGTTTCTTATATAATGGATAGTAAATAACTATTCTCATCTGCTGGAGATTTAGCAAGAATGTGAAAAGATCAGTGCCAGCTTTGTCTGCAAGACATTAGCCAATGTAACCCGAGTGACTACAACAAATTTTTAACCTTTTCCAGCATCCTTGGGGACTGACAAGTATTCAGAAATATCAGCACCCTCATCTCAAGGCTTTGCTATGCAAACCAAAATGAATGAGATGTCTAGCAAAGCACAACAGATACATCTTAGCGTTCCCTTCTGGCAGACAAGTAGACTGCCTCTCTCTGTGTGACAAAGTTTAATGGTAAGGAGATTTTGTTAAGAACCAGAATTTCCAAACAATTCTTTCTTTGTTTAGAATTAACACATTGAAGGGGTGGTGACTGAGGCAGCTTTATTGAACATCCACTGACTTGTGAGGGTAGCACTAACAGTGCCACAGAGCTGCTGCCTAATTCACTTTCTTGGGTTTTGAGTGCTTTTTTGGTGTGTGCATGTCAGGGCACGGCACTTTGCTGGGTGCCCAGATCAGTTCTGAAACAAGCTGGGGGCAGTGATGCCATCGAGATGCATGAAGCTGTTCTGACCAGGGTTGCTTGTAGATATACTTGTCACTGTGAGTGTGAGTGACATTGGATCAAGTTGTATAACATCCTATTAGAGGTTGTGAAGAGTTTAAACATCCAGCAACAAACTTAAGCTTTTACACTGTAGAAAACTTGTGGTTTTTTGACCCAATAGAGAGAGAGATGACATCAAAGGAACAAGCTTGACAGTATGGGAGTTGGAAATACTCCATGCTGCCACCTGAAGAGGGAAGGCAAAAATCCCCCTTGCACTAATTGTGTCAGGATATCCTGACTGCCTCCAGAAAGGGCAAGAGGGCTTTTGTCCTCTTTAACCATTTGTCTTTGGGATCAAGACTGCCAAAAATGATGAAAGCGCATGAAGGGAGCTCTGTTACATAAGAGATTACTTGCTAACCAAGATCTGGTCTTGCGTCATCAACTTGATATGTATGTGACAGGAGAGCTAACAGCACAAGAAGAAAATTTGCTAACTGAGAGAGTTTGACATGAAACACAGAAAATGCAGGAAGAAAGCGGTCACTCCTAGAGGCTGTCAGTGTAGTTCAAAGTAGAAACTTCAGGAATTATAGATCGGATTGTCCTAAGACTGAGACTCATATATGCCAGAGGATGGAGTGACAGAGGAGGTTAGAAATCTGTATAATTATAACCTAAGCATGACATGATCTCAAACACTGGAGCGTGCTCTGGGTTCTGGAAATGGTTGCATAAAAACAAATGTGACATCTCTGAATAAATGTCAGGCATGTAAGAAACCTTCCAAGGTTTCTGACTTTCAGACTTTTCCGACCGAGTCCTGACTTTACTGTTTGTGCCAAACTCCATCGTGCCTTTTGTGCAGAGGTTTGTTTTAGACCCATATAAGCAACAAGTACTTTTAAAGCTTTCAGGATGGAAGGTGCTATATTAGAAGTTTCCTCATCTAAATTGCTGGACAAGTTACTATTTACAGGAATAGTATATAGCAGGAAACCTCAGAGAGATCCCTCTTTCTTCTTAAGGCTGTACTCGACCAAATAAAATGTTAAACTACAAGTAGTGTGTTTGGCTGAATGTGGATCTAACTCCCTGCACTCTGACTATTGCTAAGGATGCAGGATGCAATGGGGTTTGGTACTGCAGTAGTCTGCAAGATCTCTTCTTCATAAAGCCATTCCAGCCCCCAGCTATTGGCAAGGAAAATCAGTCTTTCAGTACCCTCAATTCAAACTCCACATCTCTGCACAGCAGTGTCCACTCCCAAAAAGGCATAAAGAGGGAGGGATCTGCTGCCACAGATGAAATGTTAATACAACATACAGTTGGCCAAAACAGATCTCCAAAGATTTAGATCATAGGAAGTCTGAAGTAGTAAACTGGGGTCTTCATAGGTACAACATTTACACGGATTTCATTGAGACATATTTCAAATAAATTCATATAAAACATATATGCTATGAAATTCAACATTAAATGCAATTCCATCATGAATTTCTCTCTTTGCCATATTTCATGCCTTGTCTCACTGTCAAGAAAGCCCAGCTGCACATGCAAATTAGTGTTAATTTTGCAATGCAGCTGTCAAATGCAATGGGTCGGACTAATGAAAGGGTTTTTAATAAAAATTGAAATGAATTAAATCGTAGACTCACAAGCAATTTTTCTACAAAAAGAACAAAATACTAATACCTCCCTTATAATCCCCGGGGAATTCAGCATTCCGATACCATGTCAGTCACCTTATTTGCATTTTGTTAAATTTTGTGAATTATTCAGTATTCTATTGTGGGTCCTTCAGAGTCAGTACAGTGTATGCTGTGGAAGCATATTACTAGTAGCTCAGCAATCAGTATTCTGTATTCATAACGTGGAAGGAATTAACTGATTATATGTGCTTTTGACATTCAGCATAAAATGTCTGAAAGATATTAATGTAGATAACATCGTTGTATGCATACATAATGCAGTATCCAGATAATAAAATTTATAGTGGAAAATAAAGACTGCTAGACTCAGTATAGTTCTTGATCGGTAAAAAACTAGCCAAAGTTTAATAACATTTATGTTTCCTTTAATGAAGTCTCATTAAAGAATATATTTTCTACAGTCTTTTGTTTCTCATTCCCTAGACAGGATCCTGCAGACACTTTGATATGTGCTTGACTCTCAGTATCCAAGTAATCCCAGAGGAGATAGTGTGACTATCCAAATCCTTAGAACAGAAGGACATGCTTAAGTTTCTGCAGGATAGAGGGCTTAGACTCCTCTCCTGCAAAGAGCACGTAATAAATCCCTGAAATGGCCAAACTCACAAAGCATGGCAGAAATGTGCCCTTAAGAATGGAAAAGCATAAAGCCAGCTTTAGCCTTGGTATGTGAAAGTACTTCTGAAATGAATGGTGACATTGCATGTTCTCTAGAGAAGAAAGGATTTCTACCATTGATCCCTGCAGCAGTCCCTGGGGTGAGATACATTTTGTCAGTCATCTTTGTGCATGCAAGTCCGAAATACAAAAGTGATTATTTAGTTAAGATTAATTTCAGATCTAATCTGTCTGTTTTCCACATTGTAAAATTCCCTAGATGCTTCTTCTTTTTGTCTCTGTGTAATCAGATTATTATTTGAAGTTCCATCCATCACAATTGATTTGCCCTGTAATGCATTAAATTGGTGTGATGTATAATATTCTAATGTCTTATGATGCTTCTTTCCCCAGTGCTGTTTCAATCATTAGATCAGTGTCTTGATGTGAAAGTGTTAGACGAGGTAACACTTAGTGAATTTGCTAGCAATTTGCAGGCAAATAAGGAGAGATTCCTAAAATATGAGTTGACAAATGAGATGTAGCTTTATGCAGCTCAGAAATGTTGCTGCAGTCTGCCATAGCTCTCAGTTAATTTTTGCACCTTTGAATTATAATGTCCTTGCCCCCTGCCAAACCCCCCTGATGTGTTCAAATCTGGCATCTTGCTAGCATCACTGGGGTCTTCTTAGCACTCACTGTCAGCCACTGACTGATTTTCATTGTCAATACTCTATTGCAAAATACACAAAGCATATATATGAAAAGATACCTGCATCATGTGAATGATGTTGATGGAAAACCAAGCGCCGGGCCTGAAATTTCCAGTTGAAATAATAACTCTGTGGCCATGCCCTGCTGGCTGTCAGATCAGCTGAAACTGCAGTGTAAGATTCATGAAAAAACGTCAAGCCTTCCCTTAACTACAGTTGAAGTTTCATGAGTTTCATTCTGTCTAGCATGGAACAAAGCAGTGAACTTTAGTGGAGCTACCTATCATTTTTTACAGCTGGCTTGCCTGTAGCATTAGAAGCCATAATTTGCTCCTGCCCAGTATTGGTAGAATAAGAATTAACACCTTTTATATTTGCTGAGTCCGAGTAAATGCAGAACTGAGCTAGGTTATTGCATTAACAAGGGGCCTGGGTTGGTTTTAATGATGCTCTTAGTATTGATCCACAAAATCAGGAGTGTGTTGAAGGACTACAGTGTCATTTTCATTTTAAGGCTTATATTGAATGAAGTAGAGAGGTCAATATAACACCCAAATTTTGTACTTCCAGCAGCATGGAATAACATAAGGTATATGTGAAATGAGTTGTAGGAAATGTCTTCCCTTTCTGTAAAAACAAACCATGGAACTCCCTGCCATAACACATTGCTGAGATCAAGAATTTGGTAGGATTAAAAAATAGATCGTGACGTGTCTTGCTCAGACATCCACTGGTGTCATAAATAACGATAGCAAATGGAGATTTCATCCTCCAGGTTCAGCAACTGAAGTGGTATTCTGCTTTAGTGTTGAAATGGGAGAAGTACAATTATTTCCTTTCCTGCAATGGTCCAGAACTAGCTAGGGTGAGAGGCAGGTTACAGAGGGATTTGCAACATAGTTGGACATACTATTAAAAATAGCTCCCAACCATATTTCATGCTTTTTTAAATCATGTCCTTTTACTGACACAACTGCCCAGTATGCTGTTTTCAGAGGAGGTCTTATGATTCAGAAAGAGGATCCATTCAGGATGTTATTAACTGTGATACTTCATTTCTGGTGCCTTCAGTATGGT
The DNA here is from genome assembly GCA_032273925.1 of Rhynchotus rufescens. Lineage (NCBI taxonomy): Eukaryota > Metazoa > Chordata > Aves > Tinamiformes > Tinamidae > Rhynchotus > Rhynchotus rufescens. The sequence continues at coordinate 13,766 of JAVCKT010009142.1, read as the reverse complement.
AAGGGGCAGTAACCAACTCAGAAGTGCAGATCATTTTTTTGGCCTGTGCATTTGCTAGCCAGGGGCATAGTTGAAGAAGGACCTGACCATCACCTTCAGCCAACAGGGAAGTCAAACGTTTCTGGTCTCTTGGCCTGGAGGGAACCAGTGGGAGTTTTGCCATTGACTGCAAGGAGGTCATAGTTTCAATTGGAAAGTCAAGATTCAAGTCCAGGTCAAGTTCCTAGGAAACATTAGAATGACTGAAGCCTTCTGTGTCAGTTGTGGATGCTTTTTGGTGATTATGAGTGGGTACATTTGGGGGGATAAAAATAATCACACTGAGGAACACAGATATTGTGTGTGACGAGCATCCAGGAACATTAAACTTTCAAAAAAGGCTAAGGAGCCTCTTTCATCACAGTCTACCAGCTGCATGCTAGAGATGAGCTGGAAGGGAGTAAAGATGTAAGTCATTACAACCTCGTGTTTTACTCGTTGCTCTGGGTGGATCTTTTCTGAATTCTGCTAGAAATTATCTTTAAAATATTTTACCTTATCCTCCAGGATCAGCAAGTGACAAAGTCACTTGTAGTCATGGAACTACTAAGCCTTCTCACTTGAAATAAATAATATTTGGACAAAGTAATAGTGGCATTCTTTGCTTTGTGCAGCAGGGGAAAAGCTGGATACCTGCTTTTTATGCCTGAGCTGAAGTTTCTCCTGTTTATTTGCTTTAGAAGCAATAAAGATGTATGCAGTAAATCAGCAAGGTCTTTCACCTGCTGAATATGAAATTATTTTTGTTTGAATGTTATTCTTGTTTGAATATTCCTCCTGTTTTCTTTCTGTATTCAAAGTGGTAGACGGTTCAAATGCCTACATTCCTACTGAAAAGAACAATGAACTTCAGTCTACAAGGGACATTGACTTAAATGAGTGGTTTGAAGATATGATTGGTAATTGGGGGTTTAGTTCTACAGTTAAACTCTTCTTCCCCAAAGGATAAATATGTGGGTTTTGTGGCTACTGTTTTAATATAATATGGTTTTCCATGATACATATTTGACAATTGTTTTTTAAGGATAGGATACTTGCCAGAGCAATTTCACTGCTTACTCAGGGTTAACATTCGAAACAGATAAGAAAACTCAACTGACAAGGGCATATTTCTTTTACAGAAAAGAAATCCTATTAAAGGGGCATAATCTTAGTCCTTCCTTTACACCGTGGCTGGGTGCTGTTCGTGTCTTTCCTAGTCAATTTTCAGCAGAAATCCTGTGC
>JAVCKT010009141.1:9515-23243 GCA_032273925.1 Rhynchotus rufescens | reverse complement strand
ACAGCTGTTACCATTTAGTGAGATTTCTGAACTACTAAATCACAAGAAAGCTAGAAACAATGCATTACTTTATTTTAACTCCAGTAGATGTTATTATTAATTATTTTATTGATGGAGAATGGGAGAATTTTCCATGTGAAGTAAAGTGACTGATCTCAAACCTAGGTCATTGCTGACTCTAATAGATGTATTAAACTGAAGAGCTGGAGTGATCAGATTGCATTTAACCGCTCTCAGGAAATGGGAGTGCTGTACCCAGGAGGAACAGTGGGTATTGATTAGGAAACCAAAATTTTGGATGTAATCCTTCTTCCACTCCTTCGTTCTTCCTTTTCCCAGCAATTAAATCAAAAACGTTTTTCAAGCTTTAAAGCTTTGCCCTGAACTTTGAAGAGCAACTTCTGTTTTCCAGTATGTTCCTGGGACTAGTGCTAAGGTTATACTGAAACTTGTTTCTTTGGCACATCTATCACATCATCCAAGGCAAAGAGCATTACTTCAAGCCTTTTCCGAGGAACAGGCTTTATATAAGGAAGTGTTAAGGCTTCCTCTGAGAGCTTCAGAGCACGAGTGTGCATATGCCACACACGCCACAGCCTCTGGTTAGTTATCAAGGCCAGAACTATGTGAGCTGCTTCAGGACTCAAGGATGGGTCTGGCCTCAGTAAGATAAAGATATAGCTTAACATGCTGCAGAAGGCTATGCCTTCTGCACTGAGTCTCATGATATCTGTGTTGTGATGTAGTGTAGACAACTCTTTAGCCCTAAAATGTTAGCACAGATATTGGGCTGTCTCAACTGATAGTAACCATGCTGTGGTGGGCAAGAGTTGACAAAAGAGAGAAGAATTGTAATTTGGATTATGCTCTCTGCTTTACCTGCAGAGACAGGGACAGCTGGGCTAGTATTATATACCCATATACACCAGAGACAAAGATATCTTCACCTTTGCCTATACAAAAAGCTTGTTTTTAAAGTTGTAGCATGCAATATTAATTTGTGGATTTCCCAATTGCTAACTGCTTTGGAGGAGATGAGCCTGGCAGGGTTTAGAACAGAACTTGGTATGTGCAGGTTGCAACTCTTCAGTAAGGTTTATATAATAATGTGTAAAATCCAAGCAGAATCCCATCTTTCACTGGAAGATTTCTGATAGAACTGCCCACTTGGGCATCACCAAAATGTGTGTTCACAAGAGTATCTAAAAAAGCTCAATGATGGAAAAAGATGGAGCTGTGAGGGAGCAACTTAGCAAAAAAGGTTTGGTCCCTGACAGATTTTCAAAACACCCAGATTCTGCTGAAGAAGAGTGTCAAAGATATAGTTTTAAGTGGGAAAAGACACTTCTAGTCTGAGAACTTCTGAACTACTAATTCTTCTAGCATAAGACTTTACAAAAGGCTAACTAAACTGAGTCTGGCGAGACAGGGATGCCCGCCTACTGCTTCCTCTGTGAAAGAGGAACTGCAGCATATGTAACTTTTGTAGAGATTTGTATTTACTAGTTAGCATAAAAGAAGACACAGGTAATATCCACGTCACCCTACGTAAGCCATAGCCCATATATTTTAAGCAGGATGGAAATCCTGTCAGCTGACACCTTTATCTGTCAGGCCGACACTATTTATTCTCACTCCGTAACTCATAAAAGCAGATCGGAGAAGGGCGGAAAAAAGGTGGCAATTTCATGGAGAGGGGAAGGTTCAGCACTGGATATTCCCACAGCGAGGCTTGCAGAGGGGCAATTGGCTGTCCAAATCTCTGCGCTCATTGCAGGCATGTGGAGAGAGAAGCAGGGCTGCCGTGTGGGGCTGCCGAGGGAAAGGGGCACAGAGCACCCCAGCAGTGACAACGAGCTGCCGGCCGCTGGAGGGCTTCATTGCACCTCCCAGAGCAGAGCTGGAAGCAGGCACGGGGCTGTGGCAAAGCTGCTTACACGTAAGAGGCGGCCGTGGGCTTTAGTGCTGTTAACAACAGCATAGCTTTTCTCCTGCCTTCATGGGGCATTTGCTTTGAGCTCAGATATTATCCGTTTAAAACTTTTTTGGAGCTTGGTTTGGGTCAGCCTTAACATAAATAAGGCTAATGCGCCCAAACATAATTTACCCTTAATACAAGTTTTAAATTATCTTACTAATGATGAACAGCATTTCTGGACTGAGACAGCCCCTGGTGGAGTGCTAGACCCTGTGGTCCACTAGACTCCTGCTTCTGGGGTTCTGAGACACTTTTTGCTATAAGCAAGTGTTTCAACAATTTCTTCCTTAAATAATTAGCCATGAGAATGACATAAATATTAATACACAATATTAATATTAATATCAATAATACATGTTTTTATACAGTTTTATTCATCCACAGCGCTCAAAGTGTTTTTTAAATGAGGTCAGTGCAATTAACCCTCTCGAAGCACTGCTGTGAAGAATTTCCAGATGTGTTCATATCTGCTGTCACTGTGCATCAGCTGGTCACACGATCCCATTGCTAACATCTTTAAGCTGGGGCCAAAACCTAAAGCAAAACAGCAGGAAGCCTCCCTATTAGATAGGGTTTCTGGTCACAGAAGCTGCTGCTGCCTAGAAAGGAGGAAGAAAATTGACTGGAAGCATTTGCAGACAGCCCTACTGTGGTTAAAATGTTTTGGGATCACTGAAAAGCTGAAATGAGGAGGTGCAGCAGTTGGCAAAAACTGCAAGAGGTGGTAGTGGGGAGAGGGAGAGGAGAGTTTCTTAAGTAACATGAAGCTTAGAGAGCTGTCAAAATTTCTGAGATCGGCTCCTGCTCTTCCTTGAGGAAGAGCATTCCCAGTGATTTGGAAGAGGAGTGTGTGTGGGGGGGTTAAAGCTCTAAAAGGAGGCCTCCAATTTTAGAAATGTCTCTCCTCTCTGTAATCCCTCAATTTTTATAGCATTTCCTGGGTATGACATTATACAAACTGCGCGGCTGACAAATCCTCCGTTTGCATTAGGTTTAAGTGGCTTCCCTCCCATCACTCCTCACTGTTAAAAATACATTACAGAAATTACTATCCTGCCTCTGAAGACATGTGATGACTCTGGTGTCTGTCGTTTATTTCTAAAACATTTTGGCACTTTTCCTGCCAAATTTCCCCTTCGGCTTGGAGCGGGGGGATGGCATAGCGTAGGGTTAGGGCAGGATTTCTCAGTTTCCCTGGTTTTGCAAGCATGTGTTGTGGGATCGCAGCCTGCACGCCAGGCATGATGGGATCCAAATGGGTAAGAATGGTAAATGGCAAAACCCCCATGAGGAAAGGAGAAGGGAAAACATAGGAAAGTCACAGTTCGGGCTGCCATGGGAATGGCCACACTGGATCCGACCACCGGTATAGGCCCTGTATCTTGTGTTCCTGCAGGGGCAGGCATATTCGCAGGATTGTGAGAAAAGAATAAGTGTAAAACAACCCCCGCTCTGGGACAACCTTCCAGCTTCTGCAAAGGGGGACAAATTCACCCCTGCTTCCCCCTGCCCTTGCCACCCTAGGCCCTCTGCATCGGAACAGCCTCCTCGTCCCTGTAGCTCAGCTCCTGCCAGGCTGTGTGAAGCCTCTCAAAGAGTTAACCACGCCGCAGGGATGCCTTCTCCCTAAGATAAGAGCCTGTCTCAATCCATGAGGGAAGGTGGAGACCTAGCCCACCTGGTGGGGAGACCCAACCCACCTGATTGCCTGAGACCCTTCGTTTCTCCCCGAGCGGAGCCGCAGAGGGGGAGTCTCCGCTCCATCCGCTCCTTGCTCCCAGCAGGTGTCACTATGGAATGGGGAAATGCAATTTGCCGGCTGGGAAAGCGTCTGCCAAGCCTCAGCGCAGGAGCTGGACTGCGGACTGAGAGCCTCTGCGGACGAAACCAGAACGTAGCCTTTTCCACTCAGGAAACTTTCACAATTAGATCCCAAAAGGATGCGTGTCTGCCCTCTGCTTTCCCCGCCGCTGTCCTTTCCTCTCACTCCACCATGGGAGTGCTAATCAGGGACAGGAGGGGTTCTGTGAGTTTTTTGAAATATTCCCAAGAAACAAATAAGAAAATCCATCCTTCTTCACGGATCGCCACCTTGCGCAGTCACGCAGCACCGTGACGTGCAAAGTTTCCAGCACTGTTGGTAATTACCGATAAGCCCGGTTCAGCTCTCCGTTACATACAAAGCTGGGTAAACAAGGGGAGGGAAAAATTAATTAGAGCCCGTGTTTGCTAAAGCTGGCTCACGATTCCATCAGATCACGTTTCTGTTCCCTGTGTTCCCGCTGCACAAACATTTGGGCGGTCAGGGCTTGCTGGCACCCAGGTGTGCAGGAGGTGCTTTGCAAACACTGCGTCTCTCCCAGGGCTTGCAGGCCTCTCTGGTCCCTGTGTTTGCCGCTCGCAAAGGGTTTTTGGAGGCCTGGGCAGGAAAGGTTGGGTGGCTGCCTCTCCTGAGCTCCTGTGCTGTCCCCACATCTGCAGGAGCTATGAGGAAAGGGAAGACAACTGGAAATGTGAAAGAATGGGAAGGACAGTCATCTGGAGACTTTTCAGATATGTTTTGAGCAGGTGGTTGGACCAGATGACCTCCAAAAGTCCCTTCCAGATGAAATTATTCTATCCTGTGATGACTGTGCCCTATGGCGGTGGCATCCCATTTGCTTATGCATGTCCTTGAGCAGCGAGTGCACTTCTGCTTGCTGCATATCATTGACCAGTTTTATGCAGTGGCAATGCCTGCTCTCCCACTCTCAAAGCTCAGGACCTATGTGCAGGAAGGCTGACTGTGTCATTTCCTTAACTGATTATGAATCTAGTGTCCCCTCAATCGTCACCCTCAGCCAGGGGCCAGAACTCAGATAAATCTGCAAATTGGAGCCCTACTTGGTCACAGATGGGTGTTTTAGCATCCTCGGCATCATTTCCTGCCATGTTCATTTCGCTGAAGAATGCCCTTACAGTCAGTGCCTCAGTGATTTCTTCAGACTCCGCTCTGAAATGTAGAGACCAGTTTGGGCAATTACAGAGCAGCTATAAGGCTAAGCTCACAAGTCACACCTAGTCATATAGCCAAAGCATGAATTCAACTGGATACATCCATTAGGAGAACTCAAATGTCCTCATGCGTTGTTTGTAGAGAAGAATAAAAAATGTATCAAGGGCAATGCAATTCTAGAAACAGCTTGCAGAGAGCACCAAATTGGCTTGATGTTTTGCTGGCAATAAATGATTTGGTGAGTCCTGGCATCTGCTTAGACTCGTGATGTGTTTCTCCTCTTGCAAAGAAATGCTTGGCAGATGGATCCATAAAATCTTGCCCTTAAGTGCACCCCTTTTATTGGTGTTGTTCATATACTGGTGCACAAAGCTGTGTTTTATGGGCTGCTGGGAAAGACTCGGATCAAAGCTAATGTGCTCTATTTTATCCATGATACTTTCATGAAGAGGAAGAATTCAAACAATAGGAAATCATATATGAAGAAAATCGGGCTTCTCGTATTATTTCCCCTACATTTTTGCAGAGCTCAGACTATGAAGGTCTTGGGTGGAGGTTTAGTATCTGTTCCTCCTTTCACCCACTAGACAACATGCACACAGTTTGACTTAACATTTTGGGCATCCTCAAGGCCTTTAACCCGAAGCAATTGCCCTGGCAGAGTGCTTCTAAAACAAATCGTGAATATATGAGTGTAATTAAATTCTCCCCTCTCCCTGTTGAGCTCTGTTTGGAAAAAAAAATCATCCCTATGCTCTAATTTTTGTTTATTCTGAACACAGTTGCTGGATGTACGCCATTCTAATTAAACTGCAAAGTTCTTTTGTAGAGAGCTCAGATGTTGCTGAAATCGATGTCAAGCATTACACAAGTCTGTATCATTTCCACTGATCTTTCTAAATTCCACTGGCATAGCAAAGGAGTTGCAATAAAAAAGGACAGAAAAAAAAAAAAAAGAAGAAAAGATAAAGAAAAGAAAAAAGACCCAAGATGTATTTACTGTTGCACTTTAACTGTCCTTGGGGTCTTCATGGAATTTACAAAACCAGGAGCAGAGTCTGACGCAGGGCGTCAGCTGGCGAAGGTGGGTGGTACTTGGGCTTCTGATAAAGATTCTTTTAGAAATTCAGCTGAGCAGAAGAAAGCCTCCTTCCATTCCCAGAACAACCCTTTCGAATTAGGGCCTGAATTTATTAGCATAGAGGGAGCAAACCATTGGCAAGTTGCTCCCTAGGTGTCGGTTGGAGAAGTGAACCTGCTTTAATTCGTGTCATTGTCCCCCACGTCCAGCAGAAAAATCCAAGACACTTGTGCTATGGGTGCAGGAGGCTCTGGGACAGCAGCCAGCGGAGCTGCGCACACTTGCTCTTACTCAATTAGCAAGTTGAGGCTGCGCGTGTAATCGACACTGCCTACAGTGCCAAGCAGCCAGTTGCCCTCAGCAGCTAATAATACAGAACTGCAAAGTACAGTTAATTAAATAGCTACAATTTATTCTGTAATATGGCCCCTACATACAAAATGGCATGTAATTTCCTGCCACTGATGTGGGGCGCTGCTCTGAGGGCTGTCCCTTGTGGACCTGCTCTCAGGTACCATTCCTTCCCAAGCACTGTGTGCAGGATCTTGGGAACTTGGCCTCGGTCAGGGGCTAGCAGATGCCATGACTGGCACCAATAATGCCGTTATCTTTGGGCCTGTTTTTCTTTTTTTTTCCTAGTTTCTTTGCTTAGGTCTTTTATGAGCTGTTTTTGTCAGCATGCTTTCCAAAGAAAACATGCAGTGGTGGCAGACAAGGTAAGAATTCCACTTTTCTAGGCTAGTGTGTGGAGGGCTAGCTGCTGTACGAATGCAACATTGCTTTCCCCTCTGTCTCTGATTGCTGCAGTGAGATTTTGTCAGGATCTGCTGTTTGTCTGCATCAGGATGAAATATCTGATTAGTGTTAAGCAGGAATAAAACATTTTTACATTTCAAATCATTGATTTGAAGGACAAAAAAACATTTCAAATCCTTGATTATATAGAGTGCAGCTCTTGGGAGGCAAAAATATCCGTGCTCCTGCACGGCAAATGAGATATAAGTCCACTGAAGTAAACTCTCACCAGGCTGAGCAGAGACTAGAAAATAGTGCCACATATTTCTTTTAAAAACAAACAAATCAAACAACTGTAAAAGCTGGAAGAGACAGTTGAAGATAAAGATGTATTTGAATGATCTGGTAATTATATGTACACCAAGAGCCATTCAGTCGTCTCCCTATTCTTCCTTTGCCAACATTGGCGAGCAGGCAGAAACTAGGCTCTTCCAACCTTCTCTGTCATTTGCTGCTTCTTTCATCTGCTTTTCAGTTTTGAAATCAAACATTTAGCTCTCCCTCTTCTAAGGAGATTTTAAAGGTTTCTGTTGTATTTCCTTACTTGAGTTGGCTTCCAATTCTCACAGCAATAGATGGGCCCAATGCAAAAGTTTTGATGATTAGTTTGGAACATTGAATTATTTTCAGGAGAAAATAGAGAGCTGTGAATCCTGAAGTTTGGGAAGGTCACCTGTAGTGACAAAGTGACATACAAAAAAATGTTAGGGACATTTAGTGGACACAGATCTGTACCAAATCTATACCACTGGATAATTGTTGAACATAATCTTTTTAGAGATACTGGGAGGTATAGTCTCTGCCCATAGCAGTTTACACTTTGACTTAGAACAAAATCTAACAACAATTATGGGCAGAAAGATCAAGAATTAGGAAAGTAGTAATAAGATCACATAACAGTGAGTGACTGCCTACATGGACAATTAGATAGTTCCAAGTCATTTTAAAGTAGAGCTGTGTGAATAATTGATTTTTCACTTCAGTGGACAAACTGAAGAAAAAAAAAAGAACTTCATTCTTGGTTGATTTGAAACATAAAATTTTATTGGATTTCTTGGCAAAATGAAAAAAAAGTGAAAAAGTAGCTTGGGCTCAAAGATGATAAATGTTTACATTGGTTGGGGGAGTTCAAATGCTCATTAAATGCATTTTTAATTTGGAGAAGTTTAATTTCAGAAGAGAAAGGATAATATATTTTGAGACTCTGAAAATAATTTATTTCAGTATTTTGAAATAATATTTTTTGGTAAAAAGTGTTAGCCAAATGAAACCAAAGTCGTGAACTATTTTGATGTGTTCTGTTTCTGCAGTAAATAAGGACAGTCATTCCACCTACCCTCCATAGGATAGCTCATTATTGGAAGAATGTTTGGAAATAGATTCTGAGGAAAATGAAGGTATAATTTTTGAATAGTGATTTTTAACTCACTTCTGTTTGAGATGGATGAAGGACATAATTCCCATCCATTCATCTGTTACAAAGATAAGAGTATGGAGAGAATATTCAAGTGAGATTATTCTATAGGGTTTATTCAGTAATAGATAAATAATAACCTGTAAATAAGATTTGACAAAGAAAGTAGCTATTCTTAAGCAGTCCATCAAAACAGTACTGGTAAATTAGCAATTCTGAGAATTAAAACAATAAAATAGTGTGTGGTATCAATATTCAGGTAAGTTACATGGATTTCTACTAGAATTATAAAGGCATCATTTCTGCAGCAAACTGGAAATGAGTGTTCCCACAATGGGTGGCTCCTGGCTATTTTATGGAGCTGAACACAGCCAAAATCCTGTGTCTGATTTCCCCAACATCTCAGGCGTTAACACAGAGCAGGAAGCTACAAAGACCAAATCACTGTTTTTCACTTATTATGGAAGAGCTGCTGCATCTTTTGTAGCCTGTGGTTTCAAGCTCTCTCTTCCTATATAATAATGGACAGATTAAAGAAGTAGCACAGATTATTTTACCGGGATCCCAAAAGACACTTGTTTCATGGGCCCTGTGGGTGGTGATTTTTAGAGTTCTTAAACAAACAGGTTTAGTTCAGGATTTAGTGCTTGTTTCAGGCTGGATCCATTTCCTTCCCCTTAACTCCCATAATTTCCTTATAGCAAAAATCTTTTTCTCCAAAATTTTGTCCACTCCTTATCAGTCTCGCTGTCACTCAAGAAGCATGTTTTGTCTTTACTTGTCAGACCTTGCTTAAACACTACTAATTGAATTACTTCTTGTCACATTACCTGAGTTATTTAGAGCAAGAATAAAGGGAAGAATGAAATTGTCTATTATGACTGCTGCTCCCATGTCCCTCTCTCACCTTCAGATAAGAAAAGAGGCTACTGAGCAAGTCAAGGCTGAGTCCTGTGCAAGAGAGGAGGGTGTATTTGGTGTATGGGGCCTCTGTCCTGGTTGGGACACAGATCTATGCTTCAGATGGCTGTACTGACCTCTTCTAACGTCGCCCCAGCTCAGGACTGTAGGAAGTTATTTACGGTTCTCTCTGCTGATGCCTAAGCAGCTATTCACCTTGATCCAGGTAGGTTACAGAAAATAATGGGCACTATACCTGTATTTGATGCTTTTGCTTTTCTTTTGCTTTGGCTGAAAGTCTCTCTCTCTCTCTCCCCCTCGTTTTCGTCTTCCTACTATAATTTCTCTTTCTTTTCTCTTTCCATACAAATTTCAAGTCTGACTTATAGAATTGATGGAGGAAGGCCAGGCCCCAGCACAGCCCTTAATCTTCAGGGGAGTAGGATTTTGCCCATATCAGGCCCTCTTTCAGGTGCTGCTAAAGCAGCCAGACAATAGATCTGTTTTATATTAAAGCTTTATTAGGGATAGTCAGGTTTTGTTTTTTTTTTTAAATGTTTTTCCCTGTTTTCTTCTCCAGAAAATGGAAAGAAAGTCACACCAAAAGTAACTCATTGGGCATGTAATAATGTTAAAAGCAACATCGTCATTGTCATTAATGGTCACACCATGATGCTGTTATCAGATGGGAGATGGCCTTATCGTGACTTCAGTGGGACTCTGTGCAAAACAATGCTTCTTACGGTGTAGAAAGAAAGGGAAACCTGTTTACGACTGGCTAGGAATGAGCTCCCTCATTAGTGTGGTATAAAATGGGTGTAATTCAGCATTCCGCACGATCCTTTGTGACGTGTTGACAGGTGCTGTCATGCACTATCACTTTTAGGTTATTGCACTCTATTAGGCGACAATTATAGCTCATTTAATATGATATGACAGTGGAAATGCTCGTGTGAGGTTACAAGCAGTTACACTTACCAGACAAGCTGGCAGTGATAGGTATGGCTGCAGGTAAATAGTGCAGGGGGCAAATTCCCCTTCCCACAGCCGCAGCACCGACAGCTACGAGACTTGCACGTGCAGCTCTTCCACTCAAACATTTGTGTCTAGCCACTCCATCACACTTCCCCTTTTTCTCCCCCTTCCCCAAATGCCAATATTACTGCTTTCAACTCCTAATGCCGCTCCAACAGTTTGAAACCACAGTAGGGGGTGGAGTAGTCTTGAAGAAAAGCTGAAGCTTTAAGCAGCACAAGATTTATAACAGTTGGCAGCCCAACATCTCATCTTATACAAACAACTCGGTTTCATTTTTGCTTCCTGCTGTGCCACTAACAAGGCAGGCTACAGAATTCACCCATTGGGTGACTGGGGGAAGCAGTAAGAAGCACAAACTGAGAGTCTTTTCCTATGGTAGGGAGACTGGCAGAAATGTTAGGCCCCACACTTAGATTTCATGCATTAACAGAAAAAAATGTAAAATTGATACTGGATAAGTTTTTTAAACTAATGAAAAATAAAAGCTAGCATTTTTTACTGAAGCATTGTAGGATTTTGTTAGTACAAGAGTCTCACTGTAGCTGTTTAGGTGATTATTATAAAAAGAAACCAGCCAGTCTGTATTTTTGGTCTAAGCTCTACAGTAAAGTGAGTGGCTTAGACTATTTTTCTGCTTAAAAAAATATTTCAGATGTACTTAAGTCCTCAGTTCATTGCTGTGTTTGCACATTGAGCAACTGTAGGATATTTTCCTGCTGGGAGTTGCCATACACTTTAATTCAAGGGTTTAGATATAAAAGCCTAGAATGTGAGTCTATATGCTGCTTTCAGAAAAGCAACTTTCTGGCTTGTGCAGCTATGGTGCTGTGACAGCTGGGTTACCCCATAGGGGTCAGGGATGCCCCTTTCTCTTTCATGCCTGCGCAGAGCCTGAGTGATGCTCCTCAACTCCTTGTTAATGAAGCATCTCTTTTGCATGACAAAGAATCACAGAATCACAGAATAAGAGAATCATTAAGATTGGAAGGGGCCTCTAGAAATCATCTAGTCCAACCTCCTGCTCCAGCAGGGACACCTGGAGCACAGGGCACAGGGCGGCACCCAGGCAGGTTTGGAAGATGTCCAGAGGAGAAGACTCCACAGCCTCCCTTTGCAATCTGTTCCAGGGCTCTGTTACACTCACAGTGAAGAAGTTCTTCCTCATATGAAGAGCGTGCTTGTGCCTTGAAACTCGTTTCTCCATCAGCAGCAGCTCTACGCTTCGTGCACTTACTGGCACCTCCCTCCCTCCTGAACAACCTCCCGAACAACCTCCCCTTCTTGCAGTAACTCAGTTCCCCCCGGCCTCCTCACATCTTCATGTACAAACTTAGGCAAAGAAACTATGGCCTCTGGTTTCTGAGGAGACCACAACGCTACAGAAATATCACAACATCAAAAATAATCTCCTCTGTTGCAAAGAATGGAGTGTCTTTTTTGCATCTCTTCATGCTATTTTATGCCTCCATTACAACAGAAGAAATGAATTAATGCAGGATGTTGGAAAGGAAGTGTGAAAAATGCTAATATACTCATACTCCAGTTGCCTTAAAATCAGTGGTGGTTTGGAGCAGAATATTACAAATCTCCTGTTGCTCTTTGGGGCAGAGCTGCTTCTGCACAACAGAGAGACTTGTGCCCCTGGTCGCTTGATTCTTTCTGGCAATCAGAATTTGATCACTTTTATTTATTTTTTAATATTCCAATAATAGAGACAAAACAGTGAATATTAAGATAAACAAAAATGTCCTTTATAGTCACTCTTTGGCATTTGAAATTGGCTTGACATTTGGAAATGAATTAAACTAAATAGTGTCTAAATATTTGGAGTATATTCATTAGCAATGGATGCTTCGGAAAAAGTTGATTTAATATCACAGCTGTCTGCCCTTTTCTTCATTGTTTTAACCAACCTGCACAGTTGCTAGCTTTCCTCTTTTTTTATTTATAAATGTACTAAAATTTAAAAACCTGCTTTAATACGCCAGTAATATCACACACTTAAAGGCCACTAAGAAAGTGCAAGTGTTAATATTGTCACAGCAAAGTAAACTCTGCGGTGCTGAAGGCTGAGTGCTACAAATGATAGTGCTGTGTGTATCCAGGAATGCATGTGTTACAACTAAACAAGAAACAAAAGGAAATAAAACTGTGGCCAGAGAAGCAAAAAGCAGAAAGCAGAAGCCTCAACTCTTGTTTTTATTATTTTTGTTTGATTTGGTTTGGTTTGGTGGGTTTTTTTTTTTTTTTTGGCATAAAAAGCTATTTCTGGAAAATCAAGGACAACTGGATCCAAATCTTCTGCCCTTGAGGAGTGTTTAGTTGGCAGAAATTGCATTCTCCTTATTTTGTCCATTATTTTATTATTATTATTATTGTTGTCCATACCTGAATAAAGCCTCTTGGCAGTGACTGGAGAGGTTAAGGAGAATGAGGATTAAATTATGCTTGAACTAAAAATGCAAGTGCATTTCTATGAGGATATTCTCTGGATCCCCAAGGGAAGTGTTCATGTGCATGTGGGTCCTCCCACCATGGCTGACACCTAGGAGGCAGCTGGAGATGGGGCTGTGGGGATTTGGCAGAGAAGCCATACCTTTCCTACGGGCAAACGGGCTGTGAAACAGCACCGGCATAAAGCCTTCCTTCTTGCAGCCTTTGGTGATTTTATTACTTCTTGTAATACTTCGTGCTTGTAACAAGTCTCCTTTATATCTTCTGGAAGCTTGGTGAGTGACTGTAAGCCAAAAAAACAGGAGATAGTTGCAAAGATCTAACTGTTTTTATAACTAAACTAAACTAAATGTAAAATCAAAACACAGAAACAGATCTATTCCTCACTTCTGATTTGTGAATGACAGGTTTTGGTCATACTCCGTGTTACAGATACATGTTAAAGTCTTATCTGACCAGTTTCATGAAGATAGCCACTAAAAAGAGAACTTTGAAATATCTACTTGCCATTTTCTTTGAGAACAAAAATTTTGAAATGATTAGAGATCATTCTATAGTAGAACAGTGATCTGTTCTCAGAACAGAACTCACATCATTTTTGAAAATAATAATTCACACCTTCAAAATAACAGCAAAACCATGCTGAAGGAATTATTATCTCTTTCCTCTTTGTCTCCAAGAATTGTGACCTGTAGCTTTCCATGAATCAAATATGTAAGACTGAGGTGTGTGGAAAAAAGGAGAAAATGTCTGTTACATGCACTTTGGTAGTAAAGCAGTAATGAGTAGAGGCATCAGGTTATTTTTTTTTAGGACTAAAAAATTATTGAACTATTGAAAATCAGATTCCCTGTGAAATCATCATTCATATCTTTCTTCCTTTGCAAACTCACACTGAGAACTGAAGTTCTCATTAAAATTTTCCCAGTGGGACACATTTCTTCTCTGTCCTTCAGCTTTCATGCTTATATTTGCTTTATTTCTCTCTTCTTTTCTTATATTTTCTTTCTTTCTTTCTTTCTTTCTTTCTTTCTTTCTTTCTTTCTTTCTTTCTTTCTTTCTTTCTTTCTTTC